>JADDOH010010530.1:0-112603 GCA_016648135.1 Agrypnia vestita
TTTCATTCCTATGTGCACTTTAATTTGCAACCTTGTTTTCTTTCTAAAAGGTAAACTTATTTCATTTTTTCTACTTGTGCAATGGTCATATTTATTTTGTTTTATTTCTTAGGAATTCAAAAGTATTATTGTTCATTAATAAATAGAAATAGGGACATTAAATTTGATAAATTGTCTGAATGTCACTTTTTGTGACGATTTCTTTTTGGTATTTTATTTGGGAGTAGGTACTCATTATTATTTTTGTTTAACTTTTCTTCATTAACCAGAAATAGTACACTGCTACATAGTCTTGATACATCTTCGATTTTTCCCAAGAGAGAAATTCGTTTTGTCTGTTTTTGTCGCATAATATTTTGCGTTCAATAAAAATATAGTTTATGCTCTTCATTACCTCCATATAGATATATATATATCTAGATATATATCTCTATATAATAGATATATATATCTTTGTAGTTCACATCGAAATGTAAAATAATATGTAAACAAGAAACGCAAGATCTACCGTCAAACAAAAAATATAGATGAATTTTTAAGAAACACAATGATCAGTGCAGATTTTTACAACTCAATACATGTGGGTCGTTGATAATTAATTTTGTCTTTATTTTATTATAACTTCTGCCGCGTGTACAGTTGTATGCGAATACACGCAAGATTTAAAACAAAAAAATTCAATGTCCCAGCAATCGTCGGCAATAAAGAATGAAGTGAGATTTCGACTGCTCGCGTTGGGATCGGCCGTTCTGCTCGCGTGACGCGTGTCGCGGCCGGGACTGTGTGCCGCCCGCCGGCCCAGCAGATCAGCCCACCGGAACGGTTCCATCGTCTGCGAATTAGTCAGCGGATCTTCAGGGCGGCGAGTAACAAAATTTTTCAATGAAATGACTTTTCACGGAAATGTCACATCAAAGCTATATTTTACCATTATGGAGTGTGGGCGTAACCATTATTTATACTAATTATAATGAAAAATTCAAAATATTTTTAATAGGTACCTATGTTCAAATGGTTCAAGAACACAATATAGCATTTTATCCCGATGTAAGGAAACAATGTAAAGTTGATCTTAGAATAGTTAATAGAATTTTTTAAAAAAGGGTCACTAAGATGGTTTGGGCGTGTATAACAAATTATGAGGAAAGAATGGTAAAAATATAAATGACGTGTTGACGGCGCTAGAAAGAGAGGTCGACTGCGGAAGACGTAGCATGACCAGATTAACCAGATACTAGAAGATGGTCCTGTTAGGAGCCTCAACAATCGTCGAGCATGCGAAGATATACGATCGTGGAGGAGGCGATAGTTGTGTCGGTACAGGAGAGTGTGTCGCTCTGCCTACCGCGGGGAAAGGGCGCGGCGTGATGGTAAGTAAGTAAAGGAACGTATTTTTTTTACGGTTTTGATAATTTTCTTTTCGTAGAAAAAAAACGAAGGGCATTTTTCCCGGTTAATTTATATAAAATAACAATTTTATTAATTAGCAGTATGCTGCTCTCAGTAACGGAAAATTCTGTGAAAGTGAGGAATAAATTTGCATTTACCGAATAATTTTTCATCGCATCGGATACAAAGAAATGATATTTAGTATTTAGCTTGTGTCGAAGCTGAAATCGGCTCCAGACGAGTGTGGACTCGGGGCTTGGGGTGTGAGACTCCGAAGCTAGACTCAAATTAAAACATCTGCTGATCCGCTTTTCTGCCTTTGATCGTTTTGGGAAAATAAACTAATTCTCAAATCAAGCCAAGTAAATCTAAATCTTAATTTCAAGAAACTAACAAACTATGTTTAAACCGACCGACAAATGTGGTTTTTATTAAATTTATTTGATTTTTGAAATTAATAATTACATGTACAGACATAAAAAAATCTAAATGCAAAATAGATGTGAAATAAAAAATATTAAATTAAATTAAACAAAAATTCACAAGGTTTAAATAATTATATTTTTGGTTATAATACCAAACGGTTTCGAAACCACTGTTCCACCTTCAGAATAAACTATAAATCAAAAATTACATATGGAAAATTATATTTTTTGGTAACTTTTTTTTGTGTGTAGTAACATTCTTTTATTGACTGTTTTGAGTGTTTTTTCAAATTATTTCTATCTTTAAAATCATTTCAATATGTGTATTTTTTTCAAAACAAGTGCATGTTGTAGACATTCATAATCGGGGACATTGCTTTTATTAAATAAATTAAATTATCAACATCTCTGAATGTTGTGCCCCTTTAATTAAAATAAAATAAAATTAGTGTCAGGTTTCTAGTGGGGGGGGGGGGTGACTGGGGAGATGGGTAATAAATAGGGGGGAGGGGAGAATGACAGATGATGTGATGAATGGGAACATGTTTAAGATATGTAGGTTAGTTAGTAGTTAATGGTTTAAACCAAGTGCACGTTAGTCGGTTAGATTAACACGCATGTGAGGAATATTTTGGGAAGGTGTTAGTGGATGAACAGTACTGTGGTGTGGTGTGTAGTGGTATTTACATACTTGTGTAGTGGTTATCCTGACGAAGAGACGGGTACGTCGCGAAACTGGTAGAATAAAACATAACTAACAATTTGGTAAGTGAATTTGTTTTTAATTTAATTTAAAAAATATTATTTTATCTGCAAAAACGAAGTTCATTGAAATTTATGTAGGTAATCTAATTTTTGATTACTCGTATTATCAGCCATGAGACCGCTCCATTTATGTGGAGTCCGTATCATCGGTGGACAGAGAAAAGTTGCGGGCTGTGCTCCGCAGGGAGGGTCCCTGTCCAGTTACAAACTTCCCCGATTTTCATCGGATTACTTAAGCTTTACGATCAGTATGAACCTAATCCACTTTTCAACCCATTGCAATCTGTAACGAAGTCTTTATTTTGCCCGAGAGCCAAAATCTATCGAAAACAAAAATAATAATCCAGAAAAATGTAAAACTTAAAGTACACAACAGAATCGGAAAACACTTTTTGCGTATGTTTTAGTCTTCCTTTGGTAATTCAAACGAAGTTTTGTGTTTATTCGGGATTTTTATAAGTTTTTTGTAGATGATACACGAGGCATTTTCGTTACCTACCAAGCATAATCCGGTGTAAAAAGGAAAAAAAACCATCTAGTCAACAAGAATTCCAGCCGCTAATCTTTGTAATTATTAAATGTGTGATGGAGTAGAGAACACCCTGTCTACTCGGTTTTCAAATATTATAAGTACAAGTGCTTTTTAATAGTGGAACGGTTAAGCTTTCGTATTAAGACTTGAGCACGTATTCAACTTGATCCTAGGTTTTGTAAACACGATTTAATTATTTTTTTACACCAGCACAGATTTTCTTATGGCTTCAGTTGCTCTCTTCCCTCGACGAACTACATATCCTACTAGCACGTGATGCCCCAAATGTTTAAATTTACTAGTTATTGGCTATTTCAAGAGGCAGCAATGTCCCTCCATGGGTTCGCACCGATTCGAGCGAACCGGCTAAAATTGGAAACATCCTTTCAAACTGTTTGTTGCTAAATATTTATTATAAAAACTTGCTTTGAGGTACCGAATAAGCCTCATAACTTTGAAATGTGTCTTTCTAGCTTTGTAGTTGGGTGTAATTAATATTTTTTTAAAAGTAACTACTTTCGTACAGTGATTATTTTTAATAATCACCTCAAAAACATTTTTCTCTTTTAGAAGTAGAAATTAAATTAATATGCAAAAGAATCAAGGGTGGCGGCGTGGCCTTATTACAATGGTGTATAAAATTTTTCTTAGTTATTTAAATTAATTGAAATATAAATATATATATTTTTTTAATGAGAAACCAAAAGTATTCTGGGTACAAGATATATATAATCTAAAAACCACACACCATTATTTAAAACTCAGCTTACTATCCTAATTAAAAGTGTTTTGGTCCTGCTCTAGCAACATGTACATGTATATTTAGTGTATCAATGCAGTGTGATCACATAAGAATACGTAAATAAATAATTAATTTAATGCGTTCTTCGAGTTCAGGTTATCGAGAAAATGGATATTGTGTAGGAGTGACTTTTTGAATAATAAATTCAAACATGCAATACCATTGCTTTTGCAAATGTTATAAGTTGTGTCATTCTTAATTAAGGCTTTCGAAATAGAGTAAATACAATATTTAACACACAGTCGGGAATTATAACTAAAAAATCATTTATTACATGCAAGGGGAGGGAGTTTATGAACAGTTAATTAGTTTAGCGAACCGGTCGATAGTTCGAGTTGCTTTCCGAAAGCTCGTTCGCAAGTTGAATTTGTTCGCAAGTCGAACCAAATTGGCCTGGGCATCCAGCATAATGTGGTGCAGGGATCATAATTTATAATTGACCGCGTAGTAATTAAACAAAATGTAGCTACACTAAAGAGCACCCTTGTTAACGTGACTACAGTAAACATTACTGAAAGCGTAAGTCCTGCACGCTGACAGGCGGCAGAGACACGCCCCAACATCAACTTAATGTGACCGATTTTGAATAGACATTTGAATTAAATAATAACTGAGGTCAAAATTACAGAATAATAAATAATTTGGTATCTATTATATTTTTTATTGTTTTTATTTGAAAATTGTATCAAATGTTAACCCGGCTCAGTTTCAGACTTTGAAATCTCTCGTTTGTAATGAAGTTACCGTCAAAGATAAAAGTGTCTGAACATAAATAACCATTATCTAACTTCACCCCCAACCCGGTCCTCGTCCTCTGTCTGCACAGCCACAAAGAGTGTAGTTAAAAGCTGAGAAATCATCACCGGGTCTTATCTTTTCAAACCATCAGAACACATCGCTAGCGCCAAACTAAGACATTTTATACTAAGGGCGCGCGGTACCCAGTCGAGATCCAAGCGGTAGACTGTCATCGCAACAGATTACCGGCTGACACGCGTGACACGTGATAAGGGTGAGTTCAGTGCTTCCACATTGGGGTAGTTCCCAGTTCGCGGTTCCCACCGAGCCGAGAGCGTCCCGCCTAGCTAACGAGATGATAATAAAAACATTGAGTGCGCACGTGTGGCAACACTGACTTAAAAACCAATCAATTCGGAGATGTTTTCGAGACCCATTTATATTGGAAAAGGAAAGAGCCCTACACGATTAGTTCATGACTTAAATTCATGATAGAGGAAATTTAGTAATGTAAATTATTCTTTAGGGCATTAGATAGAAGAAGACTGACAACTGTGACTGTGACCTCATTACAATAATATTAAAGAACGCGAAATAAATTAGCAAATCATTAGCACCTAAAGGTATCCGTTGTATTAATCTGGATTATAGTTGACGATAACACTTTAAACTGTGAATCTCGTTTAAACTGGCGCGCACTACGCGCGATTTTTGATGTTTGTAAGGAAATAATTTTTATTGAATTTCACAATATTAAGTAGGATTCTGTGGGTAACCCCTCCGCATTTCATTATTTGTGCATATTTTGATATCTCGTTTATTTTTCTCTTATTAAGGAAATATTCAATTAATTATTGAAAAAATGATAACAATTTTGAGGATGCGGGTATTTGAACCAATTTGAAAATTGAATAATTCCGTCTTATGTTATTATTTTTTAGCACGCTTGTCACTTCATATCACATTGTAATAACTTCACATTTGGCCAACCGTGCGGTAACTCAGGCGAATATTCTAGTGATGTTCCTACTTATGTAGCGAAATAGACCGAAACGAATAATACGTGCGGAAACTGTATGGAATGTTTTAGTGGATGTTAAATAAAGTGTTAAAGCGATAATGAAGTGTCTATTTACGAGTGATAAATTACGAAATAGTGTTATTTAAAGAATAGCGTTAAGTTTAATAGTGTTAATTGACTTTGTAAATAATTAATTAATCAATCATTAATAAATCTGTGATTAACTTCCAGCGTTCTCATTAATTCCTCCCGCAGCCACGACACGTGACAATATTTATATATTAGAGGTTGACCAACGTAAATTGGCGTTCGGCGACTTGGGAATTAAAACCCGCCCCGCCCGCAGCCGGTGGTAACCCCTCGCCCTGTCATTCAGTTAAATCTCGTATTTGCGCGAGCTGTAACATCTTGATTTCCAATATACACTGAATTATTATGTCCAAAACATCCAAAACAGTCCGGGGTGGTGCAAGAACAATTGCCAATGAAGTATTAAAGTTTTGCGAAGCTGAAAAAGCAAATAATGGACCAATATTACCGTTTGACAGGACTCCAGATGGAGCGGCCGCCATTATTGGTTTGTTTCTTTAGTGTTCTAATTTCTATTAAAGGCTCCGACACCGGTCACCGGACACTCTGTGTATTATGTGTTGTGTAATAAATTTACACCCTGGCAGCTTCTGTTTCGCGACAGGGACGTCCTCCCTCGCACGCCAATTTATACTAGTCGCACTCTAGTAATACAATTCCGGCAATAAAGATTGTACAGCGATGAATCCTTGCCTCTGGAACGTATTCAAGTGCATAGATATCAGTTACGTTTTTAAGCGAGTCGATAACGAAGCGGGCTAGCGCGACCCGCCATTAAATATGTTATTAATCCGAGCGACGCAATAAAACTGTCCGCCGAGACGCCGCAAAACAAATTTGTTTGCAAATCGACCAGCGGAGCTGTGCAGCGCGGCGCAACGTGCGATTCATTAAAAATGTGAAATGCTTTCGAGATAAAGTTAACCGCGGCGGCTGAATAAACATTCCTCCGGGCGGCCAGGGGCGGCGGGGGGAGGCGCACTGGGGGCGGAAACAAAAGGGCGGAGGATCATTAAATGGCGCTTTCAGGGTCCGTCCCTCAAAAGTGTGCGAAAATATTCCCGCATGTGTTGAGAAAATATCAACTGGCGAGATTTACAAAATTATGTTGCAAAAAATTGCATTTTTACCCAGGATGCAAATGGAAAGAAGATCGGGTCATAAGACAATACAATTTAAAAGGACACAATTTTAACGATAAATCTACATGGTTGTCAAATATATCCTACAAAATCATTAAGATAATTGTCGGTGTACCTAATTTAAAATTATTCAAAATTGGCAGCAATACATTGTAATGCTGCCAATTTTGAAGCTTTAAGTGTGACAAATTTAAAATTAATTAATTCAATTAATTAGAAAGCTCATTGTGAATAACGTTTGTTTACGTTTAAGAGCTTTCTGATTGATTGAATTCATTAATTTCAAAACTGTCAAACTTAAAACGTTAAAATTGGCGGCATTACAATGTTATTCAATAACTGTCAAGATACAAAATTAGAAATCGCTTATTTCGAAATACGGCCGATTATTTGCTTAAGGGGTAACACCACCATGAAATTTACGTTTTTGGGTTTATCTTATAGCTTGAAATCGTAAGAATTTTGAGTCATCACTCGTTCAAAACTTCCAAAATTTTAAAACAGTTTTAGCAATTTGAAACTAGCGTGGAAAGTATTTTAAAATGAATTTCATTATTATTTTGCGTTTTTTTAACATTTTTCAGACTAGTGAAAAACTATTGAGCCGATTTTGTTCAAATTCTACACACATTTATCAAATTTTTTTTTTTATAAAATGCACTATCTGCATATCGCAATTTTTTAATTTAGAAAAAAATAAGAAAAAAAATTAAAATTATTTTTAAACTTATTTGCACAATGCACAAAAATCTATTTTTTTATATGCTACATCATAGACATTACACCATTTAACTATATGATTAACTCCACCAGTGCGCATCAGGGAGATGGACCTTTGCGAGACAGCACAGAACTCTGCCACTTAGAAATTTTCAAAATGATTTCTTAATGAAAAATATTAAGCTATGCACGCCGTAAACACGCTAATACGATAATACGCAACACGATCGTAAAACGACATTACAATGGCGTGTTTTTTCTGTTATTCAGTTATTTAAATAATAATATATTATCTATTCTTTTAATTTATTGAATAAAAAAAAACATAATTAAAAAAAACTGTTTTTTAAAACATAAATCGTAAGTAAACTAACTGACAGTTTTCTCAATAATTTTAATAAATTTGAGATAATCGTTTACTTTATAATATTATTGAAAAAAAAGACATGTCACAAGTCCATACAATATATTAAAAGGCCCACAAAGTGGAGCAATTTTCTTATCTCAAAACATCGTTGGTTGGGTAATATATCAAACGATTAAATAATTTATTTTGTGTCACATTATAAAGAATCAAGTTGAAAATAAATTTGTGGAGGGAAACAAAGATCAGGGGATGGAAAGGGGTGAAGGGAGAAGGGAAAATGTCACCTATGCAACTCGCCGGGTCCTAAAGAATAAGTTTCCAAATTTTGAGTCTGATCGGTACGGTATAGATTTGCATTGAAAATATATCATTGGGATGGGAAGGGGTAAAAGGGGAGGGGGGAAGTGTCGCCTATATTAGTCGCAGGGTTCTTAATAATAAGTTTCCAAATGTGGAGTCCGATCAGTAGAACGGTACAGATTTGCATTGAATATATATCCGGGGGTGGGGAAGGGAGAAAATGTTGCCTATGTTACCCGCCGTGTCCTAAAGCGTAAGTGTCCCACATTTAAGTCGAATCGGACAAACGGTAGATTCGTACAGAGTACAGAGAACGGTAGATTCGTACAGAGAACAGACAGACAAATAGAATTGGATGAATAACTTTTAATTTCATGTTTTTCCATACAAATATGTCTGTCGGACGTCACTGGCTTACTCGCGGTAGGAATCTTGCAGCTTCTCCGCTCCAGCATTTGTTCCGCTTTGTCTATATATAAACCATAATGATGGCCATCCGCAGCAGTCGGCGGGACGGCAGTTAGCAGCCAAAACGGTAAACGTTCCTGATGAGCGATCGCGATCCGATTTGAGGTTTTACCGTCCTACCAACGTGCGGAAATTAATTGTATTCAATAATTTTATTGATACCCTTGTTTCTATTATCCTTACTGTGTATATTCCACTAAATTACATTTTATTTTCTCGGGGATCAGTACAGTACAATCCAAGAAAACTACACATGAATATAAAATAAGACATTGATCTTCTTAGAAAATATCCACAAATTGTAGAGATTATTTACATAATAAAAACACAATAACATGATGAGTAAAATGGAGGGATTGGATGGTTTGTGGGTGATCAGGGGAGGAGGGGAAATTGGATCAAGCTTGTGAAAATTTGAGGCGTATAAAAATAAAGGTAGGATATCCCACTGAGGTTCTGAATTTCTGAAATTCTGAATTAAATACAAAAAGCCTGTCACTACTCAAGGAAATTTCTCTGGAATCTATAAATCCTACATCATATTGGAAATTAGTTTTTAAAAACAACCGCCACGTAAGTTTTCCTTTTAGATACGTGCATAAATAAATAAGTATTTAACTTTTAAATATGAATATTTCGAAATTTTCGTGATTAACTTTGTGGAAGTTCATTGTAAATAACTATGAATAAGAACAAAACGTTGTTTACTTCACACAATGACAGTTTGATTAAACAAATTAATTAAAACATTTTCGATGCTTACTGCATCATCTTCAGTAATATTTAGATGAATCATTATTTAGATGAATGATAAGGCCTTAAACATACAAACACCACTTATTACATCCCCCCTTCTAACCATAATAGCCCCTCTCAATAACCACTTTCACTTTCCGTCTGCCCCTTCCCCGCTCCCGACAACTCCCGCCCCATGTAATAGATAAAATGTCTTCTAGTCTTAAGTTAGTATATTACTGCAGTAAGCTTAGTCTTAAGTTAGTATATGATGCAGTAAGCATCGAAAACGTTTTAATTTTTTTGTTTAATTAAACTGTCATTGTGTGAAGCAAACAACGTTTTGTTCTTATTCATAGTTATTTTAAATATGGGTATCGCTGTGTTTGCTACAAAATAGTGGACATTGCTGCTTTTGCTATGTATGTAATTGGATAATGTTGTCTTTGTTATGTTTCAGCCTAAAATTGACATCAACTCTCACTTTAGTGTGAAGCGGTCACTTTGTCACGCATCGTTGGGGGTTGATTGACTGAAGTGAATATTGCTGCCTTAGCTTTTAATGGCAATTTGGAAGCATGATTTTGGAAGAGATAGAGCTATATTTTAATTCGATTCGAGAGAAATAGCGATTCGAATTCAGTACATTCTAAATTAGTTATCCTCGGTGACTGGATTCAAAACATTTTTTTTGGATATTGCTGTCTCTTCTTTTATACCCTTCATATGATACACAGTAGGTACACACACACATGCATATATGCAACGAAATTATACACATAAAAGTGTTACAATATTATAATGCTAATATTGTGACTACCCAAGAGCCCTAAATTTAAATCTAGAGATTGATGAAGAGGTCCAAGGCCCGAATACAAAATTAATACTTAAATGATATTAAGGTTAAAGAGCACTTTAAGCGTAATTTGCACATCAAATTACACTTAAAGCGTATTTATTTATGGTTTTTGTGTTTAATTTGTAGAACTCCATATTTATTTTTGATAAATTTAAAGTAAATTAAATTTTAATAAATATTATTATTAAGTTCTACGGGTTAAGTATTTTTAGGTGTTACAGCTGTTTCGGCTTGTAAGGCCATTATCAAACAGTGGATATACCACGTACAAACGACTTATTTATAAAATTTTAAGTTACTCCTTCCCTTTTAGAGTAATTAGATTTTGTGGTGAAGCCCTGTAGTAATTTTCGTTTTTTCCCGGGCACTTATCATTAAAGGTGCCTCGGTTAACGTTATGCTTAGTTATCAAAATTCCCCGTTTTCTGCAAGTGTTATTAATAAATATTATTTTAATTTATGTCCTTGATTATTGGTTTTTTAAAGATATTTAGAAGTGGAGAGAAGATCATTTTTTGTTGATTAATTAAATGTTTCATATTTGTATCCTTTTTATATTTATTTATTTCAAGTTGCTCAAGTAAATTCATCCTAAAACCTTTTGTTTCTATATGTAAAGGTTTTGGTTCGTTATCACCTTGCGGGACGTGGTTTTCATTTAATAAATGGGCAGCAAATTTCGACTCTAAATTTTTATTTTTATAGCAGCGCATGTGTTCCGCGAATCTAGTTAAAAAAGACCTTCCCGTTTGTCCTATATATGTGGCATTGCAATCTTTATGATTACATGTTAATTTGTAAATGCCACTGTTTTCTAATTTAGGTGTTTGGATTTAGGTGGTATAGGAACAAACCTCAAAAACTCTAAACCCGTAGAACTTAATAATAATATTTATTAAAATTTAATTTATTTAATATTTATCAAAAAAAAAACTTAAAGCGTACTTTAATCTTTGAATCGTATTGACTGTATTCGGGCCCAAGTCAAATAATCTATTATTAAACATATTTGAAGAGCGACGTACAAAAGAGTTTTGCCGTGAGTGGGTGTTAAAATATAATGGGGGAGATTCAGAATAGTGTATGATGATCTGGTTGACCTTTCAGGTTTTATGGTTATTCAACCTATCTTGTAAGGTAAAAAAATTATATAACATTTTCAGTTTATCATTTCATTTCAGCTATTTGATCAAGAAACAACATATTTCAGACACAATAGTAGATCTGCAATGTAGTTCTATTTTTAATAGCATAAGGGCTTAGCTTTGTTTAAAAAACAGCAATAAAAACCCGCGCCGGGTTCCCGCATGAGATAGCTTTCTTTATTGTCTTTTTGAAATGTGAAGGGATGAAAATGATTGTCCTCGTAAAAAATAATCGTTAAAATTAAAACTAAATTCAATGAAACAAGACATTAAATGTCATTATTTATGTTGTTCGGAAAGTAGTTAAATAAAAAAATAAATATACGCACAGCGGCGGCGAATACTGTTTTAAATTCAATTATTTACAGAAGTCAGTGCCGGATCACTTAGGGCCCGACGAGTTACAAAAAAGTATGTACTGGTTTAAAAAAATGTCAAAGTAGGGTTATTCGTACGTAATTCCAGGTTGTTTTTGCACACATACAGAAAACTATTGTGTTTGTAGATAAATTGGTACAAATATAAATTTTTTATTTTTCAATGGCCCAGTGTTCCAGTGTTTTGCAGGGTTCGTATAAGAGATGTTTAGAGGACTTTCGTCTATTGACCATTCAACTGTCAGTCGGTTGAGTTAATTCCCCCTGCAGTTAAAATTGAATAAAGTAATTTAATACGATCTTCTTGCGTAATTTTTCATATTAAATAGTTCGAAGTATTTATGGTTTTAGATTTTAGGCGTAGGCTCGCTGTCCAACGAACATCGTACACTTGAGCTTGTGTTTTTGTCTCTTACTATCTATCAATCTCAAGCCGATTTCCAGATCAAAATCTCAATACGTGTACATACGTCTCGACTTAGTCTCTAGGGTAGGTATATCTCATTAGCATCGGTCATAATATTGTAACGAGATGCTAAGAATTTACGTACTGTCCGAACCCTGGTAATATGTTACTTGGAACAACACTACAATTAGCTAAAACCTTCAGGAAACATCTACAAATGTCTAGAAATGCCTGGAACAACCAAAAAGCGACGATGACCCTCTCCTAAACACTAGAATAATTTAGAAAGTACGAAAATACCAACATTTGGTTGTAAATACGAAACTACGTCGCGGCGGGAGTTGAGTTGTCGTATTTGACAGTTCGTTCAGTACGATGTCAGCCGCGAGCTGCGAGACGGCATCCAGTATGGCCAGTCGTGAGGTAATCGAAGCGATAAATAAAGCGAATAATCAAGCGAAGTACCTAATTAGCGAAATAAACCAGAGCAACTACGTGCGAGAATTGAATATTATACGAGTGATAAATACGTGTTACCCAGCGATAACAACGAGTTCATATACGAGTGATATATTCCTAAATAGTGTAGATTAAAGAATAGCTTAAGTTCAATTCTTGTTAAGTAATTTTGTAAATTGAAAAATTAATTAATTATTAATTAATAAATCGCTAATTAATTTCCAGTGTTTTCATTCACCTCCTCTTAGCCACAACACTAATTTTTTGAGGGGCCTGGGCCCGGCCTAAGCCATTCTCTAATATAAGAGAAGGCCACGTAGTCCACGAATTCTTATTGTATTGTAGAAACTCACGCGTGGTGGCAGAATTCATTGAAGAAATCGAACCGATGACAGATTAGACGAAGGAATCCAACTGGTGGAAAAGAACGGAGCTTGTTTATTGTGATATTTTTCAACGATTCCCCGCGTTACGAAGTTATTTATATTTCGTGCTTAAAGTCTTGCTTTTTTCGCCGCAATCACTTTACATGCGGACAGCGTTTGCGGTATTTTTTCGGGTCAAGCCGGCAGATTTAATATTTGATCATGTAGTGTGCTTCCAGTCATCATATTGGCCTAACGCGTAGATATGATAGATTTTGTTAGTTGAACAATATTACATTTTGTTTTTCAATCCCGTCATTCATGCAAAACAGAACACAAGTGATTCAATATATATTAGGTCCTTACATATGAAATTCACGTTTTGCCGTACTGGCAAATTTGATCTCAAATATCTTCTCTTTGGTTAGGAATTCCAAATCCAAATTTATACAGCTATTTACTCATGTATTTGTGTTTTGAAAATTATAATTCATTTGTTTTTTCCTCAATTGTTTTTTTCTTTGCGTCACTCAGTTTATAAAATGAAAAACTTGAAATATCGCGTTATTTACGAGTACGAGTTCCACCGTAGCACCAGGCTGCAGAAACGGCTCGAAGGATTAATGATGTGTATGGCGACGGTGCCGCAAAAGAAAACACAGTGCGTTTTTGGTTCCAACGTTTTCGTTCTGGAAATTTCGACCTGCAGAACAAGCCCCGTGGACGGCCGGAGACCAAAGTTGATAATGAAGAATTGAAGGCTATTGTGGAAGCGGATCCATCGCAAACCACATCCGAGTTAGCTGCAGGCTGCGGTGTTAGTGATAAAACTGTTTTAATCCACTTGAAGCAAATTGGTAAGGTGAAAAAGCTTGAAAGGTGGGTACCTCACGAATTGAGTGAAGCAAATCAACAAACGCGCGTTGACTGCTGCGTTGCATTACTCAACCGGCACAATAATGAAGGGATTTTAAATCGAATCATTACCTGTGATGAAAAGTGGATCCTGTACGATAATCGGAAGCGCTCATCGCAATGGCTGAACCCTGCCGAACCAGCCAAACCATGCCCCAAGCGAAAATTGACTCCAAAAAAGTTACTTGTGAGCGTTTGGTGGACTAGTGCTGGTGTCGTTCACTACAGCTTTCTTAAATCTGGCCAGACGATTACGGCAGATGTCTATTGTCAGCAACTGCAAACCATGATGGAAAAGCTAGCTGCTAAACAACCGAGGCTGGTTAATCGCTCTAGGCCACTGCTGCTTCATGATAACGCTAGACCACACACTGCACAACAGACGGCTACCAAATTAGAGGAGCTTCAATTGGAATGTCTAAGACATCCACCGTACTCTCCGGACTTTGCCCCAACAGATTACCATTTTTTTCGAAATTTGGATAACTTCTTGCAAAGGAAAAAATTCAACTCCGATGGGGCAGTCCAAACCGCCTTCAAAGATTTTATTGATTCCCGTCCGAATGGTTTTTTTAGTAAAGGGATCGATGAACTACCTATGAGATGGCAAAAGTGCATAGATAGCAATGGTACATACTTTGATTAAATAAATATATTATAATAAAAAAAATCGGCTTTATGTTCCTCCCATACTAAACGTCAATTTCATATGTAAGGACCTAATATATAATACTTTAAAAAAAAGAGTATATTTTACAAAGTTCAATATAGTTGGTAAGAGCGATAAGGAGACCATTTTCCATGAACAGAGCCCGCCCTAGCAAGAACCTGTATGTATTGTATCATACATTTATCTATACCTATAAAACTCAATATCTGTCTGTTCCCTCTATACCAACAACAAATCTACACCGTTTGACCGATCGGACCCAAATTATGCATACATATTCTTTAACACCCGACGGGTACAGTAGCCGGCAAACATCTTGAAATTCTACGGCGTAGTGGGGGGAAGTTTGCGCATCTACCTTTCCACCAACGAGACCCAAATTTCGTCTTCTGCGCATTCCCCCACTACGCCAAAGAATTTCAAGAAGTTTGCCGGCAACTGTAATATAGGCTACATTTCCCCTCCCTCTTTATATCTCCCCGTGATATATTCTCAAAAAAATTCTATAACGTTTGACAGATCTAACCAAATTTTGTATACTTATCCTTTAGGACCCGGCGAAAAACAAAGGCCACATTTTTCCTCTTCCCTTTATTCACCCTCCCTCCCCTCCCGATGTATTCTCTAAACAAATTATATTTTTACTTCTATGATATATTTTCTTTAAAAATCAACACCGTTTGACAGAACTGACCCAAATATTGCAAACTTATTTTTTAGGACCTTGCGGAAACAAAAGCGCTATTCCCTCCCCCAGATATAAATTTAATACTTTTAATTCCAAATTGTAAAATGATACCTTTCCCCCTCCCCATTCCACCATTATTAATTATAAAGTAAGAGGAATGCAATGTAATAATTTTTTGTTGGATAGTTAATTATTGATTACCGACAAACTTTGTTGTATCCCGAATGGGTATCGTTAGAGGGATATTAATATTCAATGAATTTTTATGCTTTCAAAAGGGTTGTCACTGTACCTTGGTGCTCTAAATGTTTCATGTTAATTTTTTGCTCCATGTTTTTCTTGACACAGATATCGAGCCATTTTCTTTTTTTTGCAATAATTGTTTTATCTTTCTTTGTAATTGATGCCATCGAAAAAACACTTAGTGATAGTTTGAAAAGCGGCGATTCCAACGACAATTAATTGAGATAGTACCTACTGTTCAACAGTATTGAACAGTAGGTACTATCTCGTATATATGTTGTACATAATGTGTTGTTCGTTTAAGGCATAAGCTATATACATCACGAGTCGAGCATGTGAACAATTTTATTGTTGTCACGGCGGTGTGGAAAGACAAAATGGATTTTCGTCTTTCCAATTTTCGTGTATGCGCAGCGACTTGATCCGCCCGCAGAAGTTTAAAATAGACGCCTTCGAAATGTCCCGCTGGGGAAGGATATTACGTGTACCGCGGACAGCACGAATGCCTCAATCCTGCAAAAAACTTCTGATTCTGCAACTGCGATCTCTCTCTGCGGTAGTAAAATAAAGATTCTTCCAATTTTTCAGCCTAGATTTGTCTATGGGCAAATAGAAAAATGAAGGATGAAGTACTTAGACCTGGAAACGCCTCTTGTAAGAAAGATATATGACGCAAGTGTTGAAAGCGTCAGAAAGAGAGGGCGACTATGGAAGACGTGACAAGATCAGATTGACCAGATATTAGAAGACGGTCCTGTTAGGAGCCTCAAGAATCGTCGAGCTCGAATGAATGAATATGGACAAGGCGAGAGTTATATCAGGACACTAAAAACTGACGGATTTCGTGAATAAATTTCATATGAATAAATTCATTCATGATAAACAGTCAACATCCATATACAATCAATGAATATGCTTGATTATGCTTCTAAAATATACAAAAATGCTTTCAAAATTTATTATTTAAGTCCATTAAAATGTCTTAAGCGCAATCATAATACATATGATAGGTCGGCGTCGCCGTGTATGCGTTCGAGTTTGACAAATTTCCAACCATTAATATTCTAACTGAGAAATTAAACGTCAAAAATATAGTTACCTGCAGAAAAAATTAAATTGAAATAAGATAATATAAATATCGATGTAAGTGACTCGAATGGTAATTAATGAAATATCTATATAATATATCTAAATGTCTTTATCGAAATATGTATCTTAAAATATTTAAAAATAATAATATGGAGGTACACCTCATTTTTTAAAAAAGAAAAATTAATTTGATTTATTTTTGAAGCTGGCAATTAAAAAACAACGCATTACTCGATGCGTTTTATGCGCAGTCATAATATAGATCCATACTTAACTCATTCTAAGCAATTTTGTTATTCTATAATTCATAACATATTTCATTCATTTATTAGCTGAGAAAAGTAAAAAACGGATTTAAATAAACACAAAGAAAGTAGGAATGAAAGATAATAAAAATAAAAGTAATATGTTGCACCCGTCCGTTTCTAATAAAGACCACATGTGTATTGTGTTAATTAGGCATTATCTAAATTTTAGTGTAAATCCCAAATAAAACAAGACACCCGTACAAATATGTGTGTACAAACGTGTTGTGTGTATGGATGAGAGGGGACATGGAACACGCGCGTGTGGCAGTCAAAAGATATACAAACTGGAACTGTAAATGTAAAAATAACTAGATTGAGAAAGGCAACGTTTGACTTCACTTTTTGAATGAATGGTGTTAAGGTACAACTGCAAGGAGAGGATATACAACTAATGACGATGATAATTAATAGTATAGATCGCATGATTAAAGTAAGCACGTTGTGTAATCGATTGATAAAAATTAATATTTTGAGCGTTCTCTGTTGCGCTGGAATAAATGCTCGCTAACGAGACAGACGGCATTTTCTTATTGCGTTCTCAGCATAGTAGCGCGCCAGGCGCCGTATATACACTTACGCTAGATAAGAAGAGGATGGTTTCAAAAATAGGAGATCTCTGAAAAAAAACCTGACCAGGTAAACAGATATGTAGGTAGGTACCAGGCGCGGTAACTTCATACACGCTTTGTATGCTCCGCGTCCCTTGTGTTCTAGACACAAAAAACTTTTTCTGGCCGAAATTAGCACTGTAGTAAATAAATTAGTACATTCCTTTAGAAACCACCAAAAGCACCCACACGGAACAAATCGAAAAACATTTCTATGATTTATTTACATCAGTGGATTCTGTCATTCGTTCCGGCTATCAAAGTGTACGGATACTGTGTAGACATTCGTTAACAGCATTCAAAGTACAAAAAAAAACTAACCCATAAAAAACAAGTTTTTACTATACTCCCTTTCTCATTTACTAGTTGAGACAGGTTTGGCGCTTACCCCACGCGTTGGGCTTGAGTCGGGCGACGCTACGAAAGGGAGTAATAAAAAATTTCTAAAAATCCAAAATTATACTAAAATTATTAATTTTTTAAAACGAAAATTTGTTAGATCATTTTTATCGTCGCCACGAGTCTGCCTGCAAAGTTTCAGCTCGATTGGATCACGGAAAAAGGGTTACAAATCGATCCAAAGTTTTTTCGACAGACAAGCAAGCAGACGCTAAGAGTTAAAAGAAAGGGAGTAAAATGACAAATGCTTATGGGTATATTGCATAGAATAACGAAGGTACATATTACGAAGGGAGCGAATTATTTGTGTGACGCATTTTTGACAATTTATGATACTGAATATAGTGGATTGTGTGAGTGTATAATTGAATCATCAATGCGTAAAAGTTTTTCAGAAAAAATACTTATTACTTCCTTCATATTAACTCGTGGGTCTGCTTGCTTGCTTGCATGCCGGGTGATAAAACTTTGGATTGATTTTTAACCCTTTTCCCGTGATCCAATCGAGCTGAAACTTGGCAAGTAGACTCGTGATGACGATCAAGAAGATCTATCAAATTTTCGTTAAAAAAATTAATAATTATAGTATAATTTCGGATTTTTTAGAAATTTTATTGTTTTTTTAAATATTTTCTAAATTTGAATTACTCCGTCGGTATGCATAATAGGTACTTCACTATGAATTTCGAAAATCTAAATTGACTGACAAATGTTTTTAGAATTTAATCTTCAAAACATGAAATATCTTATCAAAGCTCAAAACATGTGACATTTTAGAAATATATTAAATTACTGTAAGTTTAGTGTTATGTTATACGTTTTAATTCGTCTTTAATTGTTGTTATATTTTAGAAAGAAAGGAAGTATAATAAAAACTTGGTTTTTATGGGTTACTTTTTTGTGTATTAAAAATATTTGATGGTAGGTATAAAACTATTATCCAGCATCCCTTCTACAAAAAGTCAACGACCCCCACTGGCAGGTACCCTGTAGAAAATGATCAAAGCCTCAAAATGTGGAGTGTGGTGGTAAGTTAGTCGTTTATATTATTTTATTACCTTCGAGTTCAAACGCGTCGACGGTCTGGCTGGAGGACGCGAAACTGGACGCCGCTTTCGGGTCGCATCCGGCCCGGCCTCCTCCCGCCGTCTTCAGCGTCTTCCACAGCTTCATGGTCCGGATCCCGGATCCCGCTAATGGCCCGCGGAGTCGCTAATGACGCGGCTGGGGGGCCGCCGGGGGAGGGTGACTCACACAAATGTCGGATGAGACGCTCATCTTCACGATAATCGATAAAGTCGTTAAATAATCAAAACTCTCCAAAGTTTTTCCCAGTCGAGATTGAAGACCTTTAAGCATTTTATCTCTAGCTGGTAACAAGGAGTTCGGGGAGTCTTCCTCATGCAATTTCGGTTAGAAAATGTTTTGTACACTTGGGCGAAGTCGACAGTTACGAGATAAGCGACATCAAAATTTTCATTTTTTTTTTTCAATATTTCTAGCGGTCCCGGCGTTGCCCGGATTACAGATATAAATTAAAAGATGTTTGTGGGGGGGAGGTTCCATTGTTTTGGAAGGCCTTTAAAAAATAACAATGCTTCCATTTGATCATATTCAATTATATTAGAAATAAATTCGCTTGATACAAGCCAAATAAAATGATAAAAAAACTTATATTTTCCAAATTTCTGAAAGGTTTTAACTATTTAATTAATTGACTAGTATCAAAGCGAATGAATTTTTAATATTGAGTATTTTTTTAACATACAGACCGTCAACAGGTCATTAATGACCCTATATTGAAATTAAAGTACAAGATTGAGTATTTTGTGAACATTTGACTATGATATAATATAATACACTTAATACATATTTTGAGTATGATATGATTTCATGATAGTCTAACGTTTTACAAAAGATAAGCCAGACATATTCAAAAATATGTAAACTTCGATGACGTTTATCTCGACATTTATTAACCCAAAGCGTAAAGAATAACTCAAGACGATTCTTCAGAAATTTCTGCTACTAGCTACGAGACACCCTGTATAATGATCGAGCTTGCAAATAGTGAGTAAAAATTGGCATAAACACCGTAAAACTCGTTTTATTTTTCACCAAACGAAACTTTGCACTGCACACACGTCGAGTTATTTTGACACTAGGAGTTCCCCTCGCGGTCAGGTGTAATTAATAACAAATTAAGATAGAAGGTCCGCTCCTCTCGAAAAGAGGAAAATCGATGAACAAATGGCGAGAATTATTTTAATGTTGACGTGAATAATCAATAAATTTATATATAATTCAAATTTTTACCTAAAAAGCATTTATTGTATGTTATCATATTTTACGTGTATTTAAAAAAATGAAAAATAATAATAATTACTTCAATTCAGCATAACCAAGTTAGGCACAATATCTGATCCGCCATATATGTATAAAAATAAAAATATAAATATAAACGCAATACAAATGAATGAAGTCGGATCTATTTATTAAAAAATAATTTTAATTTATCACCACTATACTTTCCAGAGGAGCGGCCCTTCTCATCAGGTAGGTATGACTGCTAACTAATGATAATAGTAAAGCAGTCACAAAATAACTCAACGTGTACACAGTACAATGTTTTGTTTAGTGTAAATCGACGGTCCCTACGTAAACTCAGACATCCACCAAAAATGCGTTTATGACTTTTTTTATCAATAAATAAAAAATACCCTTCTTCGCAATTCATATTTTAAAAGAAACTGAATTAAAAGCGCAAAAGATTCATGGTACGTAAACAATTATTTGTAGATGGCTTACTTTACATAGGGAAATTAAAATAAATAATCTTATTGCACCACAGAGTAACTCGCGTCGACTGATAACATCACCGAAAATCTGACACAAAAATTGTAATGAACTTTTTGAACAAAGATTTCACGAATGTGCGATTCTCTCGACGGGCCGCAGAACAGCGACCGCGATCCCGAGCGACGACGAACGAAAGCTCCCTGGACGGCCGTCGCGCGCCCCGCGCTGCCGCGAACTGCGCGGGCGGGGCGCGGCGCGGCGCGGCGCGGCGCGGCGCGGCTCCGCGGTGTCAAAGTTTGCCGGCTCGGGCGGCCGCGCGGGTAAACAACGAGACGCGGAAGACTCGATCACGCGTGAAAATAGAATCTCGGAGATCGGTTTGTCTTGTAATCAATCACACGTGGTGTGTTTTCGATTCTTGACTAGTGATGGGTCCGTTCTGTACTCACTACTACAATGTAGTACTACACTACATTGAAGTGCACACTTCGCACTTCGTACTTTGATGTGTAGTGCACACTACAAACTACAAACACCAAAGTTATTGAAAGTATAAACTTCAAATAGTACACTTCATTTCAAAGCGAACACTACAAAGTACATACACTTCAAAGTTATCGAAAGTATGAGAAACACATTTTAAATAGTGTATTTTTTACGTGAAATTTTTGGAAAGTTGATGTAGATATATGAAGAATTTTCTGGAATCTGTAACAACCCCCCCCCCTCCCATGGTTTGAAAAATTTTTGGGATTTTTTTTTTTTAGCTCGCTAAATTTTTATTTTTATTTAAAAATTTACTTATTACTTCACTTCATTATTATTACAATTACTTCATTTCATTACTTCACTTCATTAATACTACAATTACTTCATTACATTACTTCACTTCATTAATACTACAATTACTTCATTTCATTACTTCACTTCATTAATACTACAATTACTTCATTACTTCACTTCATTTACTTCACTTCATTTACTTCACTTCATTTCGTAGTACTACAATTGTAGTGTACACTTTGTAGTCTTCAAACTGGTGAACGTGTGTGTTGTAGTCTTCATTTTGAAATGAAGTTTTTCCCTTCGCTATTCTTGACGCACTTTGTTTGGAATACCTACTTGCGAACGCGCCCGCTGCAAGGGGCTTTCGATTCTAATTGTGGGGTATAAAAGCAAAGGTGAGTGAGTAATATCAAACGGAAAAGGTTAGTTTAAAAACATTTTAATAGTATGCATTTTTATAATTATTTTATGTGTGGAGTATAAAAGCAAAGGCGGTAGAATAAAAATAAAATAAAAATGTTTTGAATGCAGTCACGGATGATTTAAATGTACAGATTTCTATATTTTATGTACCTATCCTTTCCAAAAACATGTTTTCTATAAATTTATCGGCTATGCTTTTTTATAAAATCCCGAATTCAGTTCATTTCAAAACCCCAATGACTTCAATTTTTTGGGATATTGCTACCTTTGCTTTTATACCCCACATATAACATTTTTATGTGAAATGGTATCAAATTAAAACATATTCACCAAACCGCATATATTTTAGATACAAATATTTTTTTAAATCGACAATTATTTAATCAATCATCACTTAATTTGTGGTGGGTGGTCGCCACAAATTAAGCTGGGAGGAGCAACAGAAAACAGAATGGGTGTAGACTGGTTGACTCAAGACAGAAACAGCGCAAGACAGGGGAATATGGAAACACTTTATCGAGTCTTTGAGCCTCCGACCCTATTAGGATAACGGGATGAAGATGATGATAATGATTATATCAATAATAATAATTGATTAATTTATGGTTCGATTAGAATTGAGGAAAATTCCTCAACTTAACGGGTTTTATAAAACTGTAAACAATGCGAGTTTACTGTAACGTGAGTAAAATGCGAGTATTTTTAAAGTAATGTATACTTCTTTAGGTGCACTGGGGGTGAAAATTTAGTGCGCAATGAAATACGTGCTCATCGTGCGACGAAAATTTTCACACCATGAAGTTAGCTGTCAAAGTATTAGACCCACAGATAAAGTTACAAAAAGCTATATTACGAGTTATTTTCAAAAAGTCCTTCTATCATGAGTCTGAGCCTCTTTTCCAAAAACTGAAGGTTCTAAATATAAGGCAATTATTTACAAAATTACTCTTAAATAATTTGCATGAAACTAATAAACTGCAATATATGCAATCGTCAGATCCGTACTAGAGCAACAATTTTACGAAAAGTGGAAGTTCCGTTTGTGAAAACTTCTTTTGCACAAAGGCATGCAATTTTCTTAGGACCACGGATGTATAACAAATTACCAAAAGAGATAACAATTACAAAACATCTAAAATTCCGTGTATTGCTGACCGGAAGAGATGCTCAAATGAACAATACTGTATTTACTGAACATTTACTCTATACTTTGTTCTTATATTATCAACCTTGGAATTAATTTACTTTAATTTACTTATTTACACTTTTGTTTGTTCATATATGTATATATTTTTTACTTCACTTTGCTTATATTTTTATTCTTATTTACTTTATTTCTTATTTTTTATTTACTTTATATACTTTTTACTCTAAATTACTTTACTTTATTTTTCTTTTATTCTTCTAATTACGTAACCATGAAATTAAATATTTAAATGAAGTCTCAATGGATGGAATGGCTACTTACCTCAGAACAGGTATTTTTATGTACCTAGCGAGGTAGGTAACGATAAAGGCCTGCATACAAAAAATTGTATATTGTATTTGTTGCTATCTTATTCATAAACTCTGTAAATATTCTTAACATTAATTATGTTTTGATGCAAGCTGTTATAAAAGTTATTGAGCTAATAAACGCCGATTTATCGGCATTGAAACTGAAAACTGAAACTGAACTGAAAGAGAGTAAAGTATGAATATTTCATATATTGGCTATGTTCACTTGTAAGAGGTCATAGGCCACGTGTTAACTTTCTCAAAGAACATCTAAATTTAACTCTAAATAATGTTCCTACCGGTTCCATCATTACACCACATCTCCACAAGGTTTATTCAAAAACATAAATAACTTACTTCAGTTATCACAAACCAATATGGGAGTAGATGTAATTCATGACGAATAATCGACTCGATATTATTCAGATAAAATATTTCTGACACTGGATTAAAAATAAATATTTATTTCACATATCTTGCCTCACTCCTTTTATTGTTCTATTTAAATAAACTTTTAGCATTCATGGAAACCCTCACTTTTTATGTAAGTACCTACACCAAAGAATTATAACTTCTAACGCAACTAAATAAATATTTGAATAATTATTAAACGATTATTAAAAATTATTTTTAAATTGGTTTAATAATTTTCACACAAAACTATGTTTTAAGAGAGACTGTTTTAAAAAAAATAATTGTGCGATTTTTAGTTTTCAAAATCCTTTTTACACAGTTGAAAACTTTTTAACTTCCATAAATTAAAATATTATTATTTAGAAAAAATACAAAAAAAATATTCAATAGAAATTCCTGAAAGGAAAAAATCTGAATTTCGCTAGAATTTCTGGACGGTTGCCATTATTTAGCTTCGCTCGTATGTCAGCGAGAAGTATTGCAATCAATATTTGACCACTTCCTGACCAACAATCGTTTTGAAATTTCGCAGAGAAACGTATTCCTGATGACAATACAATAATCTTTCATTAATTTTACAAAATCAGTTTGCAGTATAGTGACATCTGTACTATTTTAAAAGTGAAGCAGATTTTGTTGTATTATTGTCTTATTCTTCTTCCTGGCAGTGTTCCAACTCATTGCCTAGGTAGGCTGTTGGGGTCGGCTCTTCTAGTTCTAGTTCTTCTTCTAGTTCTTCTAGTTCTAGTTCTTTTAGTTCTTCTTCTAGTATCTTCTTCGGTTCTGGGTGTCGCTTTCATCCAGGCCATTTCTCTGCAGGATTTTGGTGCATTCATCATCCGAGAGTTCTTTGGTCTCCCTCTGGATAACTGTCGATGAAGCTCCATATGCATTGCCTGCTCTACCGTGGGGCCTGGTGGTCTCCGTCTTATGTGTCCGTAACCGTGCCTGTACATTGAATTATATTGAATAATAAATTTTAAATATTAATAAATTGTGAATATTAAAAAAAATGTATTGTAATTTAGTTGAATCAATTTCAGCTTACTGAGGTTAAAATGATTACTAGATTTTATGTGACTAAAACGTAGAAAATAATTTACAGTGTATTCTATATAAATTTTCTGTGTACAAATAATGTTCTCTATCTTCAAGTTTATGTTTACTGGGGTATTATGCCGTGTTGTTACGACCTTTCGGGCCGACGTTTCGGATCCCATTGCAGGGTCCATCATCAGGGCTGATGTGTGGTGATGGACCCTGCAATGGGATCCGAAACGTCGGCCCGAAAGGTCGTAACAACACGGCATAATACCCCAGTAAACACAAACTTGAAGATTCTGAGTGGCCGTGAAAACCTAAGAACATTCTTAATGTTCTCTATATAAATAATGCCCTTTGTGCTAATAATGTTCTCTATGCAAATAATTTTCTCTATATAAATAAATTTTTGCATACTTATTCTTTAGGAACCTGTGGAAGGCATAGGCCTACTACTTCAACTCTTCCCCCTTTACCCCACTCTCCTCCTCATCCGATATATTCTAACCCAAATACTGCATATTTATTCTTTACAGGACCTTGCGGAATATATACTTACTCGACATCACTCTCCCGGACATCCCATGCACCTTCCGCCTGGATGAAATGGAAACACACTTATTGTTTAGAGGCTTTGCAAAAGAATGGCGCCTTCCCCCGCAAACATCTTTCAAACTGTAATTTATTTATTTATAGAAATATTGAGAAAAAAATGCAAACCTTTTTTTACGCTTATGTCCGTAATCTCACTCATCGACACTTCACTCTAAGTGTAAAGAATATTTTCTATTAAAAATTGAATGAGGAAGACTCCCCTGAAGTTTTTGGTACTTGCTATGAGACACCCTGAATATTATTATTAATTTTATCTAGAAGTAGCTGGTGTACCCGGCGTTGCACGGGTTAAGAATTAAGTAAAAAAAATAAGTTTGCGAGGGGAAACAAAGATTTCATTGTTTTGCAAAGTCTCTAAAAAAATCAACGCTTCCATTTAATCTAGGGTGGCTTGGATGCCAAGGACGAGATGTCCAGGAGGGAAATGTGGACTATGTTTACCCCCAGGTTCTAAATAATATGTTTGCGAAATTTGGTAGAACAGTAAGATTTGCATTAAAATTATATCAGAGGAGGAGAAGGGGTAAAGGAGGAGAGTGGAAACGTCGCCTATGTTACCCGCCGGGTCTTAAAGAATAAGTATACAAAATTTGGATCAGATCGGTCGAACGGTACAGTTTTGCATGGAAAATATATCAGGGTTGGGGAGGGGTAAAAGGGGAGGGGGAAATGTCATCTATATTAGCCGCCGGGTTTTAAAGATTAAGTACGCAAAATTTGAGTCAGATCGGATAAACGGCGTAGATATGTACAGAAAATATATCAGGGAGGGACGGGGTAAGTAGGGAGGGGGAAATGTTGCCCATATTACTTGCCGGTTCCTAAAGAATAAGTTTGAAAATTATGGGTCAAATTGGTCAAACGGTACAGATTTACATGGAAAACATTTCAGGAGAGGGGGAGGGGCAAATGTCACCTATGTTACCCGTCGGGTTCTAAAGAATAAAATGTAAAATTTGAGTCAGATCGGTCGAACCGTACAGATTTGCATGGAAAATATATCAGGGAGGGGTAAAGAGAGTGGGGAGAAATGTGGGATGAGAGGCAGAGGTAAAAGAATACGGGGGAAATGTCGCCTTTGTTACTCGCCGAGTCCTCAAAAATAAGTTTCCTAATTTTGAGTCCGATCGGTCAAACGGTACAGATTTGCGTCGAAAATAAATCAGGCGGAGGGGTGGAGTGTCACCTATATTATCCACCCGATCCTAAAGAATAAGTATGCAAAATTTGAGTCAGATCGGTTAAACGGTGCAGATCAGGGGAGGGGGGAAATGTCACCTATGTTACCCGCCGGGTCCTAAAGAATAAGTATGCAAAATTTGAGTCAGATCGGATAAACGGTGTAGATTTGTACAGAGAACAGACAGACAGATATTGAATTTTATAGGTATAGATAGCGCGTGCTGCTTTTACGTCCAACAGCTGTCTTACGAAAAACGCTAATTATTATTGGTATCGTTATAAATATTTCGTCCTAATTAGAGAACCGAAAAGTGCATTTTATGTATAAACAATTTTGGTGCAAACTACTTACTGTGTTTCTACAATGAATCCACTTTTAGAATCGTAGAAGTTTAATATAAAGTTTTCCGTTTAATATTGTAAAATAATGCGGTAATAAAGGATTTTACGAATCTCGGAATAATGTCGTTTAAAACGATAAGCTCGGAAGTGCATTTTCTCATTGGTTCAAACTCTTTATTAAAATTTTTTTTTTAGTTTAATTTAATTTAAAGAAAACCGAATGTAATCAAAAAATTTGAATTCCGAAAATGTTAGGTTGGTATATCTAAATATTTATCAATATTGAAAGGGTAGGTATCGGCGCCTTTTTTTCAAATAATTTGTACGAATTTGAATGAAACGTTGTGTCAAAGCAATAGTTGAAGAACTTTAGGACATTTAAGATTTTGGACAATCGAACATTTACATTTTTATTTATATAAATAAATAGTAATAATATACAAAAACATCATCGTATTTGAAAGCAACGTTGTGCCAACATTTCCAAGCAATCGGTGAAGAACTTTCAGAGATTAGCGACTTTGTACAAACGAACATTTACATTTTTATTTATATAGACGATGTTAAAATCCCGTGAGTGAAAATATGACGCCGGGTCAAGCAATACGTAATCACGGAGGTAGATTTTAATGGCGAAAACAGATGCGGCGACGCGACAGCGCAGCGGTGCGAGCCGCTCTCCGCTCTCCGCTCCCCGTCTCGCCTGGTCTCCCCGTTCGGCCCACATGCGCTGGAGATCTGCGCAGCTCGTTACAGACACTTCGCCTCTTCACTCGGCGCCGGCTCCCGGCACGCTCAGGGTAAAGCCATGTATTCACTAGGGGACAAATTGTCCCTCAACAGCACGCGTGGCACAGAGTCTACGTGACGTTGCAACGTCGTACACTGTTCCGCGACGGCGCGCACAACATAGCGCGGCATTTCTACGTGCCGTGGCAACGTTGCCATGCGCACGGTACCCGAGCGTACTCACTGCAACATTCCGCGGAGCGTCAGTACCACGTGGTATGTTTACAAGTGAATACGCATGCGCTGTATCTGTCAAGATGACAGTGTGGGGAAACGAAATTGTTCTTGAACTCATCGAGCTGTATCGATCGAAGATCGCATAGAATGTCCGTCCTTCTTTTTCTTTGCAGTAAAGAATTTCGCATTCTCCTCTTTTTTCTCCTCTTACGTTTCGATAAACTCATTAATATAAACAGATACGCAGTTGACATCATAACCTCCTAGGGCCACATTTCCGTGACGTGGAAAACAATAATTATTTGCAAAAAGGACCTTGTTTTTAATAATATTCAATTTACTACAGTAAAACCTCGTTAATTTTAAATTGCGACCCAAAAAAACATTTCGAATTGCGCGGAACCCCGTTTTCGCCAAATGAGATACCGCAGCTGTCATCCATAAGCTCATTGGATGACATTTCCGCGACAAGATATGCGAGTCCCGGTGTGTACACGTCAAATGATCGCGTCATTGTCCCCGAAACATGAGCGTAGATGTTGATGCGACATGCCGAGTGGAATGTTTCGCGATTTGTCCCCTAGTGAATACATGGCTTAAGGGTTGTGACGCTTCTGTGATACCAATTTATCTATCTGTATTAAATACTACGTATTCTGAACTGCCTCTAATGGGCCAGCAACAAAAGCGACAAGTGAACATACAAAAGTATGAATTGAAATGACTAAACTGAGTGCTTGTCTGTCTGTTCTCTATATAATCATACGAACCATCTAAACCGAATTTTGCGTAGTTACTCTTTAGGACCCTGCGCAAAATGTAGGCATCTTTCCTCTCTTCCTTGTCACCCTCCACCTCTTCTCACCGATATAAATTAGTATTATACTGTATTGAATTAAAATTAAAATTTTCCTTTACATAATATATAGGCACCATTCCCCTCTACTGTGTAAATAAGTTGTATTACATTTTAAAAGACATCTGTTCCAAATTTTGCAAAATTACTCTTTAGAACTCTGCGTAAAACTATTATGTGCCTACCTACTACCCGCACGATCCTACGGAAAAAAGGACATATCAATCAGTCCAAATAACTATCTGACTTGATTCGATGCCTTAGAAATATTCTTATTAATTTTTTACTCTCAATAATTTCTTAAGGGTATGTTTTGCAGTTGGTTTTGGCAAAACACTATTACTTAAAAAATTCTGTTTTTTGTGAAGCGTACAAATTGAGTACGTATTGAGATCATAGTGGACAGGTTAACTTAATTTATTAATCTGGAAAAACCTAGATTTGCGAATTTTCTCACTTACAAGCGCCTTCTAGAATCTAATCGTATTTGATAAAACCTCAAAATTTGCTTGAGTTCGATACATCTCTGTGATTGTACGCTTACATTTCACTTTCAATAAATAATGTAATTCCTTCAAACTGCCGAGTCTTCCCTTGCTGGGCGCAAAACAAAACACAGAGGTTTCTCACCCTCCCGGTTTGGCCAGCACACCCACTTTATTCGATATTAACGTTTATTATATTGAGCGTCATCAAAATTTTGATCTGTTGCACTCTAGGATCCTAAGGAAAATATAGTCACACACAAAAGAACATCGGGTTCCACGTTATTGTGAAATGATATTTTTTGGTTGACTGATTTATTTTCGAAGACGTAGACATTTCTTATAATTTTTTCTTCGCTTCGCACCTGCTTCATCCCTGATTCGTCTGGCTCATTTCCGCTTGCTTTTCAGTTAATTATGATATAATTCTGATAACATTATTGTATAATTGTATATAAGTTTTATTGAGATTTTCAAAATGTTGGTAAAAACGCTCGTTGATTTTTCTAAAAGAGCCTTCATATTTCAAATTTAAATTCAAATTAAAAAAATCATTTGAATTTGAATTTGGAGGTTATTGTTCCCATGAGCTTATCTCCGTTTTTAACACAAAATTGGCCTTTTCCCTACCGGATACGATAAGGAAGGATAATTTTCTATGCTTTCTTGTGTCAAAAATATTTCGTTTTAAACTTAAAATAACTGCTTTTAAACTTGCTTGCGCCAAAATTTGACATAATATATATAATCAAGACCCTTCATTATGAAATTTGTGTTTGTATTATTAACTTATTCCGATGTTGATGATGGAACAGAATGAGATGATGATACCAAGGTTAATCCCAGTTAAGCACAACAACATCCATGCTTAAAAGTTGAATATTTATTTATTCACGTATTACATTGACGTATTATAATATAGACAAGTTATTTCCATACTAGCCGGCTTTCATATGTAGCAAATATTGCATTGAAAGAGACAGCAAATCACGGCACACTTATTTCACAAACACCCCGTGTAGAATGAAAATTTAGGTAATTTGAAGTCACGGTGACTAAAATAATATACTCATTCTTACAATAGTGTACGATACTCTCTTTTTCGGCGCGGGAGAGTGGGGTGCTTTCGCTTTGCGCGGGTTGTAATAACTAAGTAACCGTAACGCCGTTTCCCGCAAGGGTAGGTAGAGAGGAAAACTCTACACTCTTCTATCCTGGCACACCACTTTTCACTTTTGCTTCGACCACACCGTCTTCTCATGCGTCTTCTCGTGCACGCTATTCGGTTGTTGAAGCTTTTAATAGAGTCGAGGACTCGCTCTGTTCCTGTTGCCTTCAACAAGTTACTATCCGTCCTTTCCTCATTCGTACGTTCCACATGACCAAATCATCTCAGATATCCTTTCTTTATTATATCGGCATTACATGCATTTTGAATTTGTTCATTCCTCACTCTATCGAGCAAAGATTTTTCGCATCGTTCATTATTTTTTTAACGAGTCCAGGATTCACTTTAGAGTTGGCACCAGAATTCCATTATGAACCGCTAGCCTTACTTTGTGTGACAGATCTTTTATTGGCCATAACAGCATTCAGGGGACCAGTTACGGTATTTCCCGTAGATGACGTGGCAGAGGGAAGGTTCTTCAATATAATATTGTCACGAAACTGAAAAGAAAAACGAAAAACGAAGAACAAGAAAGAATTGCCCAAAATCGAGGATTTTCCACTCTGGACGTTTTAGTATCATCAAAAATTAATAGAAAGATTTAGACGGCAGTTGTGAAGTTAGTCAGTCGATCATACCCGAAAGTTCGCGAAATGATATTCCCTATTTAAAGGGCGACCTAACCGCTAAACATAGTTGTTTTATTTATTTCAGTTTTACACCTTTTACAATAATATAGATCTTATATCTAGATAACACAGTATACATTACTTGTGCAAGAATATACCCATATACATGCACGCATACCAATACATAGTAAATATACATAAATATTCATAAATACACATATATAAACACATACACACGCACATATATACACACATACATACAAAAACGCTTGCATATGCTTATAACAATAATAATGTACTCAAAAATAGGTACCTACATAAACAAATCATAAAACTAAATTCAATATCGCACACCATTATTGTGACAGTTCGGCAATCCCATAGAAACGAATTCTAGCGAAAGCGGTATTTTAGTGTGGATTACAAGCGGCCAGCGAATCCGAGAATTGGGCGGTCGATAGTGAATAAGTGCGATCACTGACATGCGAATAATCTGGAAAGACGAGTATAAAGTGTCTTCTGGGGTTTTACGACCTTTCTGAATTTTTTTCGACGTTTCGAACCCCACTGCAGGGTCCATCATCAGGGCTGATGTATTGATGTGTTCAACACATCAGCCCTGATTATGGACCCTGCAATCCGGGATCCGAAACGTCTGCCAGAAAGGTCGTAAAAACGCGGCATAATACCCTAATACCCCAGAAGACCAAACCAGAAGACTCTTAAAACCTTAGATCATAAGTATAAAGTGACACAGATGAGTCATTAGTGCGAAATAAATCTGAATTACATAATCCATCCATCCTCAGTGTTACAACCCTTGGTGGGTCCTAGCTGCCTCCGAGAAAGTCCTCCATGCTGCTCTGTCGCTGGCTGCCATTTTCCAGTTTTGTTGCCCCAGGGCCCGGCAGTCCGCAAAGACACCATCTGACCACCGCAGTTTTGGTCTTCCGACACTTCTTCTACCCATTGGGTCATTAAACAACACCCTTTTTGGGGGCTCCAGATCATCCACACGGTGTAGATGTCCCAGCCAGCGCAATCTGTTAATCTTAATGAACTTGACTACGCTGACGTCCTGGTAAAGGTCGTAGAAGTCGGTGTTGTATCTTTTTCACCATGTTTGACTGTCATTAATAAGTCCATATATTCGGCGTAAGATTTTTCTTTCAAATGTGTCTTAGTCTATTTTCTATTTTCTAGTATGTTTCCGAGGCACATGTTAAGATCAATGTCTTGTAGAGCGTGGCTTTAGTTTTTCTGGACAGAAGGCGTGACCTCAATTGTCCAATGAGACCAAAGTAACTCCGGTTTGCCGTAAAGATTCTTTTCCCAATCTACACTAGTGTCATTGTCGTTAGTAACAATGGAACCAAGGAATGTGAATTGTCCCACTGTTTCAAATGTGTAGTTACTGATGGTTATTGAGGACTGGCTGATTCCGGGTATCATTGTAACTGGCGTATACTTACTTTGTTTTTGCCTCACTGATTCGAAGTCCTACCCTTCTGGCTGATGATTACAATGCCGAAAATGCTTCTCGAAGGGATGATTCAGGTCTTGCGATAATGTCGATATCACATAATACTACTGAAATATGTCTACCGAGACAAAACAAGAGGTACATAATGGAGTTCTGGTACCGACACTAATGTATAGAAGTGAAGCCTGGAGCTGGCAAAAGAAGAACGAAAGAAGACCGAATGCAGTGGAGATGAGATCCCTTAGACGTATGTGTGGCAAATCCATTTATGATAGAGTAAAGAATGAAGATATTAGAAATGAATTTAAATGTGATTTTAGCATAATTAATAGAATTACCTAAAACGGGGTCGCTCAGGTGGTTTGGACATAGTGAGCGAATGAATGAGGAAATAATGGTAAGATATATAATGCGAGTGTTGACGGCACCAGAAAGAGAGGGCGACCGCCGAAGACGTGGCATGACCAGATTAACCAGATATTGGAATATGGTCCCGTTAGAACTCTCAACAACCGTCGAGTTTGAATGTGGATGAGGCGTGAGTTGTATGTCAGGACAGAAGAGTATGGTGCTCTATCCTCTCTGCCTACCGGGGGGTACCTCACGGGGAAACGGTGTGATGGTAAGTAAGTACCTAAGTAATTAAGGTAGGAATTTATTTGTAAAGTATTGCGAAACTTGGCGACGACCGTTTAAACTGTGGATCTCTTTTAAACTGTAGTCGACAGCTCTAATCCAAATTGATATAACCGCTCCTTACACTCCGTATAGATTTATCATTAAATTGATTTTTAAATGAAATACAGGTATATGGAACTACCAATTTTTGCGACTTTTATATTGTCAGCAAATCAGTTTCCGGTTGTCAGTCGGTTTGTCGACCGAATCCGCAATTTTGAAGGTTGAAACCGAACCCTCCGTACTCTCCGCAGTGCGCAGTACGTGCGAGAGCGGCGCGGTGAATGTGAAGGTCCGCGGCAAAGAAGCCGGCACCTCTTCACGGTTGTGTCGCCGGGGTCTATTTTAATCCTTTCTAAATATATCAGCGGATGGTCTGCTGGCGTTAGGGCCCGTCTGCGCGGCGCGGCGGCTCTGTCGAACCGAAAATGATATGTGTCAAGAAAGTAGAAAGCTTCGGGACGAGCGCTCCTCGACTTGTGACGGTTTCGGGAACTCGGAGAAGTGCGCGGACGCTGTCCCCGGTGGTCGGCCAGTGGAGACGGCGCGCGACGGGTCCGGTGTTATGTTTGGCGGGAAAACAGACGAAATGATTCGTTTTCCTGTTCGTGGGGTCAACCACTAGGGAGGGGCCGGCGGAACAAATGATTTTAAATTAAAATACCACACCGCTAAGTACCCATTAGATGTCTTGTTGTCCAGAAACACCAAAGTTTTCCTGTACAAAACGCAAATAAAGAAACAGACTGTCGGAATAATGAGGGCAATTATTTGGATGGCTGTTGTTCGGCCCGGCGACGGCGTTACCTATTGCCTTATTAGCATTTAAAAAATGCCATCCTGGTGGCGAATGAGCAGGATAGATATAGGAAATATTGCTTATTAAACGCTCCTGGGTAAACGATGTGTCCGCGCCCATCGTAGGTAGGTACGAATCACTGATAATTGTGTCGTCTCTTTCCTTTTAAGGGGTATTTGAGGCATGCAGGGATGATGTTCGTTGTCTCCTTACAGTGCCAAACCTTTATATTATCTTATTCCTGTGTAATGTAGAGTTATCTCGCATCTCTATTTATTTAAAAAAAAAAAAATATATATATATATATATATACAGTCGAACTCGGTTATAACGAGCTCGGATATAAGGAGATCCCGGCTATAATGAGAAAACCTGAGAATTCGTTTTGATTTGCGCATAGTCCCGCTATAAGGAGCGCGATTCCCGGATATACGGAGCAAATTTTAGAAACATTGCAAACATATTTGCTTGGGTTACAGAAAAAAAAGACAAATACGTACTCATAACAATGAACTTTTTCACTTTGCTTTTAAAGCGGCTCGCACTTAATTAGGGTTCATTTTATGATGTACACAAACTTGTGTCCGAAAATCCCACGTGCGCAGCAAGCAATAGTTTACTGAAGGTCGAGAATACCGGTCATATAACTCCGATTATTGGGGGTTTCTGGTGACAGTTTATTTTATGCAGTTTACTGTATTAGCATTTAAAGGCCTAATCAGTTAAGCGTGTTCCCTAACAAACGAAAGTGTCACTAGGTTCGCGAAAAAGTCGAAATTATCGGCGTCAAAAAGTCTGTAAAAAGTTTTCACAATCGTCTTCTACAGTTTCATCACTCTGGAAAGATAAGGATGTTTTTTCAGCTGCTCTTGAAAATAAAATCACACAGTCAAAAAAATTTGTGAAAAAAGTGAATCCCGGATATAAGGAGTCCCGGCTATAAGGAGCAAATTTAGTTGGTCCCGTCGTGTTCGTTATAACCGAGTTCGACTGTATATGTCAAATTATTTTAGTTAATGCTACTTTTTTCGTCCATTACCATCAATACTGCTATTATCTTTACGGCTGCTTGATACTGAATTGTAATTGCGATGTAGTAAATAAATTTTTCACAGTACCTACGGACAATGAATGGTCCTTTGACAGCCGTGCTGTGCCGCATTGCTGCTGTAGGTACCTACTGCACTGCGACTAAGGGCCGTTTGCATCAACTTGGAATATAGTAATCTTTATAGAAATGGGTTATTTGCTTGGTAGAAAACGCAAAAATCGATGGTTTAAACGAAAGATTACTATAAACCAAGATGATGCAACCGGCCCTAAGAAGACCGAGCGAGAACTGAACATTTTTGAAAGGAAAATTTTGAGGTATACCTACCTATCTTTGGTCCGGTTTTAGAAAATTAATTAATTTTTGTGTGGACGCAATCTCTCTCAAGTACCTACCTACATGGCGTGATGTACCTACCAATATGCACGTGATGAGTTAGAATTTTTTTTTAAGAAATGTGTTTGTGAAAAGTAGGGACGGAAGTCTTTTTTTTGGTGTTCACAGGGCTTACGGCTGGATCACTTAACATAATGTAACGTTCACCAATCCAATTTTATATTGTGTAAAGTGATCACTAAAGTCAGCCGTATGTATAAACACCCCAAAAAAGACTTCCATACCTGTTTTCCCATATAAATTCAACTACGTCTCTATGAGACATCTATAATGTATATCTTGATTAATGATGTCCTACTGATAACATATTTATATTTCGGTAATTATTAATTAAGTTAAATTATAGAAGTCTCACAGAGACAAAACGTGTATGGAAGTCTTTGTAAGGGGGCCCAGGGCTTATGACCCGCATGAGTTGGCTTAAGTGATCACTTAAGCCAACTCATTACATAGTGTAACATTCACCAATTTCACTGTAAGAACGTCCACACACAATCAAATTTTTTGAAAGTTGTATATACCTACTTACATTCTAAATCAGTTTCTTTCATATATTCGAATGGACTATGCTAGAGTCATTTATGGTCCTTTCCCATGAAATAGTATATATAGATTTCGCCTCTGATAATACCTCTATATTTTTAAAGTGGAATATTAAGCAACATACATACTTTTTTATGCCAGCTCATGGTACTTAAATACTATAAGTACATTTAAATAAAAATATTTAAAAAAAATTAAATGCTTCTAAAACACACAAACATGTTTTCAGGAGCAGTTATTAATTGCGAAGCCGTCAATATTTCAATAATTTTCAAAAAGGTCACCCTCTATTCTCGTCAATTGTGTAGTGTAGTGACTGTTTTATTTCTATACTCTTCATTTGGTCAATTTCAAACATTAACATTACACTTCAATACTAACATTTGGTCCAATTCATGCCTAAAATATTGTCAGCTGAATCTGATACTCCTGTGTACAGATGCGTCTTAAAAATAATATGTTTAGGTGTAGAAAGCTTTTTATTACCGCTCGGAGAGAAGCTTCCAGGGCAAGTTAAAATGTACAATGAAATGAAATGTAAAATGTGTAAGCATCAAAAGTGAAATTAGATGTGTTACTTTAAATGTAGGTATGTTCAAAGAACACAGTTACTGGATTTTGTCCCCAGAGGGATGATTAATTAATTTTTTTTTTAAATTTAATGGCTTGTCACCCAGTAAAAGGATGTTATTGCCAAAAACTAGTCAATAGGTCATCGACATAAACATTACAGCTCAATGCAATTACTCTCTAAAAATCGTAGTAACACTTTCAATACTTCCCGTCGGCAGTCTGTAAGCAAGAGCTGGATATTTGTAGGGAAAGGGACATTAAGATCTGCAAGATCCTGGAGTAGGGACTGAGTACCGACATTTAAAATGCAATTGAAAAACAAGTGGTTCAAATCCTCCTCCTCTTGTCCACACTCACAGATTGAGGAGTTAAGAACATGAATTTTTGCAAGGTGTAAGCGGATAGAGCAATGACCCAGACGCATTCGGCAAACCATTGAAGTCTCCCTCTTGCTCAATCTGATCCTGTGAAACCAGGTTCGAGATGGGATAAGTGGCTGAATAGCGGCGTAGTGTCGACCTTTTGACATTTTAGTGAGGTCCCAATGAGACTGCCACTGAAGTGCGGCATCGTTTCTTGTAATATTGAAAAGATCGCTCACTGGAATAGTGGAAAATGTGGCATCCCCCTGTGAGATTGCATTTTTAGCCAGCGAGTCTACCATTTCATTACCAGGGATGCCTACATGACTCGGAATCCAAGCCAAAACAATTTCAAATTTATCCAAGGAAAGGTCGTGAATTATACTCCGAATTTCCATGCAGATCTGATCATCAGGGTGCCGAAAGGGGCTGGATTTAATTTTGAGCAGAGAACTTAAGGAATCTGAAAGAATAAGGCACTTCTTTGATTGTTTTGGTTTACATGATTTTAGCGCTTCTCGGATTGCCAAGCACTCAGCAGTAAAAATGGATGTCTCTTTAGGGAGTTGAAATATACCTTGGATACCATCATTTGGACAATAAAACGCAGCACCCGTACAGCCGGTTGCCTGGAGTTTGGATCCGTCAGTGAAAATTTGAGTCCAGCCATACCATTCTTTATTTATTATTTCAGAAAATATTCTCTTAGGGTTAGGAGTGAATTTGTCAATTCCCAAGGAAATGACTTTAGGGGAAAAAATGTGATTAGAAAAAGGAAATTTGTAGATAGGGAGAACAGGGTTTGATTGAACTCGAGGGATGAAACTCCCCAATCTGGAGAAGCTCCGAGTCAAAAGAGGAGGAGTTTTGCCTTTCCAATATGCACTTGACTTTGTGAGATCAAGGAGGGATTGAGAAATAGCAAGAATAGGGTGGTTGGGGACCCTGAAACACTTTATAGTAAAATTGTCAGCTAAATATTGCCTTCTGATTGCGAGAGGGGGCTCCAATGTTTCCACCTGCAATGCATTAATCGGAGATGATCTCATGGCTCCAATAATCAACCTCAAGCATTTTGACTGAATTTTGTCTAGTTTTATTCCTAAATATTTCGGAAGAGGATCAAGCAAAAAACTAGCATAATCTATATGGTTCCGGATAAAGGCATTATACATGAGTTTCAGAGTTAAAGGATGAGATCCCCACCATACACCTGATGTCGCACGGAGGAGGTTCAATTTCGTTTCGCACTTAGAGACCATGGAGTTTACTTGGGAGGCCCAATTTAATTTTCTATTGAAGATAATGCCTAAAAATTTTATTTCATTGGCGAGTGGGATACTGAAGCCATCAAATGTGACACACGTCTGGGAAATACGATGTTTTCTTGAGAAAACTATGGCCTGACTTTTTGAGGGGGCCATTTCGAGTCCATTGGAGATAAGCCAGGAGTTGAGCCCCGAGAGAGCTCTAGCAAGCTTCTTTAAAGCAACATGTATATCCTTATCAGAGCAGTAAATTGCTATGTCATCCGCGTATTGGAGTATGGAGCATATCTCTCGAATGGACTCTTCAAGGTCAGCAGTAAATAAACTATACAGAAGGGGGCTGAGGACCGAACCTTGCGGGAGTCCCTTCCAAAGATTTCTGATTAATTTATGAGACGGACCATCTATTAAGATCGTCCTTTCACATAAAATATTAAAGACTAGTTGTACTAATTTTAATGGAAGACCCAGTTTTATAAGCTTATATTTTAATAAGATAGGGCTCACATTGTCATACGCACCACGAATGTCAATAAAGGCTGCTGCAGTACACTTACCGAGAGAAAGAGATATTCTAATATCTGAGGTAAGAATACTCAGGTTGTCAAAAACAGATTTCTTTTTGCGAAAACCAAATTGAGAGGACGAAAGGAGTTCATTATGTTCTGCATACCAATCAATACGGTTTTTAATCATATGTTCAACCACCTTCAGCATGCAAGAAGATAGGGCTATTGGGCGGTAAGAGCATCCAAAATCTGGGTCTTTATTTGGTTTTAGGATTGGGAGAACCAATTGGGCTTTCCATTCCTCAGGAATTTGTCCAGTTTCAAATATTTTATTAATGACAAATAAGTAATAATTTAAAGTGGAGGTGGGAAAATGTTGAATCATGATATAGGATATTTTATCCAGCCCGGGCGAGGAATTTTTAAGGTTTTGAAGAGGATAGGTTAATTCTTGAATAGCAAAAGGAGCATCCAACCAAGACGTGGGACTTGAAAAATGAGTTAAAGATGGAGATTCACTGATATGAGGCACATGTGGAGGTGCCAGATTGTCAGCAAACACTCCTAGCCATAGATTGTTGGAAGACCGTTTAACGGAAGGAATAAAAGATGAGCGATACTTACGGATCATTAATTAATTAAGAGAAATAATAGATATCTAACAGAGACGAAGCTATTCATTTGAGAAACGTGAATGGAAGTCTCTTATATGATGGCCCAGGGCTACAATACGATGGCCACACAATGCAACATTCACTAATTCCATCGTAAAAACATCCACAAATCAAATTTTTAAAAGTCCTTTATATATTTTCTAATTCTAGGCACCTTCTGTATACTTGATTGGACTATTATACTAGAGACATCTGTAGTCTTTTCTCATTGACTAATTGGTAATCATAGATTTCACAGCTGATAATGATACCTTTATATAAAATATAGAGGCATCATTACCAGCTGTGAAATTAAATTTCGTAAGTACCTACCATGTATTGTTTGTAGTTAATTGTATGTTTCTGTAGTTCAGACTATTTAAAATAATAGGATATTTTTCTATCATTTTCTATAGCACAGGTAAGATATCAGTGACTATTATTAAAGTATGATATACATATCTATTTTAAATAGACAAATTTGTATGTTTTTTTTAATAAACTTATTATGTACTTGGACATATAATATCAAATGGAAAAGGTTAGTTTTAAAACATTTTAATACATAATATGCATTTTTATAATTATTTTATGTGTAGGGTGTAAAAGCAAAGGCAGTAACATCCAAAAAATGAAAAAATGATTACTCATTCAAAATGTACTGAATTCTAGATTTTATGTATCTATCCCTTCCAAAATCGTGTTTCTTTTAAACTTATAGGCTATATTTCCTATAAAATCTCGAATTCAGTACATTCTAAATTAATAATCCTCGACTGGATTAATTTTTTTTGGATATTGATGCCTTTGCTTTTATATCCCACATATATTATGTATATCAATAAAGAGATTTCAAACAAATATGTGATTTTTAATATTTGTTTTTGTTATCTTTCCAATAATCCATTATTCCATTTTTCACCCATCCATCCAAATGTTTTTTCTTTTAAATAAATTTTTTAAAGAATATAAGGAGAACATTAATTTGAATGTGCTCGCTTTGACAGCTTTTTTCTTTCCAGCAAGCATCAATTCTTTTTCTGAAGTTTTCAATTAAATATGAAATGAATGTCCACAGGAATCCAGGTCTCGGGATGAGCTGGGTAGTAAAGTAGCTTAGAATAAAACAAAGCACGGTATAATCCTGATCAATTTATTTGTTCACAAATACCTATGTGTATATTTACATTGGTTTTCACTAACCGAGTGATTTTATGATAATTATCATATGTCAATGGTCACGAAAATATCTTTCGATAATAACATTAGAAACATTTCCTAATATGTCACTTTTTAATAATTTAAAATGCTTCAACGTCATTATAGAAAATATTTTATATCGAATAGATATTTTGATAAGTATCTGCTCAATACGTGGACCTTTCACGGATTATATTTGGCCGTAAGCCCGCATGCCACCATCACATAGGTTCCATTTAAAAAATGTATCTTCTCAACATTTACTTAAGATCAAGGCACAGAAATCGACTGTCCACTCCCACAGACTACATATATCAAATTAATATATTTTTACAAAATTGATACATTCATTTATGAAAAGGAAAACAAATAACAGGTTAACTAGGATCAAAGAGGATCAGGATAATCAAATATGTATATTCAATACAATTGATACATTTAAATATGTAATTACATAATTACTTTTGAACCTGTTTTTCAATCTTCAGAAACATAATTTTGAAATTATTAGAATTCAATCCTTTGTACTGCACCAACCGAAAATAAATTGCCAGCTTGAAGTCGGCTAGTTTATCTATGAACAATTATTGCACAACGATTCCTTTCTATTCGGTCACTTAAGGATATTAATATGTAGTTTACAAATAATTTAAGTAACCATTATTATTTGGAGGTGGTGAAATCAAAGGATTAAACTGATCGACATGAAATAAAATAGAACACAAAACAAACTGGACTGAGATATCTTGTAAAAGTAATTGTTAATTCAAAATAGGTAATAATTTTGCATATCTTTTCAAAATCTCTAAAGATTATACCGGCCTCACTGATAACACTTCCTAAATAAGATTTATCATAATTAATTACATACTTCATAATACAATAAAAAATAGTATTTATGCGTTCTATAATTCAATGTACCTATATCCATAAAATTATTTTTAAGCGAGAAAATTGATTTTATTAAATTAAGCTTAAGGCTGGCTGGTCACAGATACCAATTTTTATTCATCTCGGAGTATACAGCTTCAGAAATTATTATCAAACAAGAAAAAATGTGATGTGATTGGCAAAAAATTCAGTGGGAATTTATCAGATCAGAAATATTTAAACATTCGGAGAAAACTGGAGATAAACTAGAAAATCAGCAGCGTGGCTGTCCACATGAATTCAAATGACTACATATCAGACATTGCGAATCGAGCAAAGATACTTTGTGAAGAATTCATTTAGTAAATTGAACAATTCTTCCTAAAAAGCAATCGACCAAACGTAATAGACAAAGCTCATAGTGATGGTACTAAATCAGATAAATGCTAATGTTTCGCTGCAGCTGAAGTTGGCCTTGAAATGTTGTGTTTTGAATAGAGCCCAGCAAAAATTTAAAAATATTTAGTAAGTTATTACATATATCTGGTTACTGTGGGTGGGTTCCTCTATAAATGTATTGATAAAGAGTCATTAACTTGATACACACTTCTTCTCAGAAACCGGTCTATTAACTGTGTATATGCTCCAGCACCAGCGGAAAGTGTGTTGGGCTTTTTCCATAAGTATTTGAATGAATAGTACTTTTAATCTAAACTCTAAAAACCCAGGATACCAGTTCATTCATCACTGAAGCGAGTATCATTCGTGAGTGCTGTTTCATCAAATCTAACCTTTCACTTCTACCTTCCATTTCAGCTCCCTTCTCTTTCCCATTGTCATCTAGCAATCTGTAGGGTATCAACATTTACATGCGCTACCAAAACTCCTGAGTGGCAGAGGAAAACATACAGGAAGAAGAATTTATGGGAAGACTATAATTGAGTAACGAGTAAGTAATGAACGATATAAATAAATATAAAAAAATAAAGGAAAAGAAATGCTTTTGTCTACATCTATATGGAATATAATATATGTATAATCTTTTATTATGAATATAAATATTTTACACAGATATAATCTGGGTGAAGTATATATAAACTGTGCAAAATCTTAAGAATTATTCTAAAAAAAATTGATATCTGCAATCAGCTTTCTAAGCCTATTTTAGGAAAATTGTCACTTCAGAAAATTGTGTGAATAAAGAGGAATACAGAATTGATATTAAAAGCTCCATATTCTAGCATCAAACATTTACTTTATAAACTTTATTTTTCGCACAAAAAATCAATATACTTACATAGGTACAGGGTTACTTGGAAAACATTAATAACCTCGCAGGGCTATAATCCTGCCCTGATTATGAGTCGAAAATTTTCAAGCAACCATGAACACATATCAATGGTTATGGAGATCATCAAAGTTTGCATTTTTTTTTCAATATTTCTTTTATTTTCAGTTTATTTAACTTGTATGAAAATGAATGAATTTATCGTAATCGATATTACTGTAATAATAGTTCACCGTTTTGTAAAAAATAAGTCAGAAATATTGAAAAAAAATGCAAATTTTGATATTGCATGACTCCATAACCATTGATATTAGGTCATGGCTGCTTGAACATTTTCGACTCATAATCAGGGTGGGAATATAGTCCTGCGAGGTTATTAATGTTTTCCAAATAATCCCGTTTATTGTGCACACCCGGGATTGATGTGTTTACTCCGAACACTTTGTAAATAAACATTTTTTATTACATTAAAAATTTAAATAGCGATAAAATAATTTTTGTAAGTATTTAGTGATGATTGCTTCTCACAAATATCCATCAAATATAAAAAATTAAAAAATTGATTAAAATATTAAATCAAAAAATCTTCTGAAAAGATGTCTCCAGGCCAGATATCTAATTTCTCTGGCAAATGTTTTCAATCTTATTGTATGGCTCATTGTTAGGGAATCATCATTTATACAATGCACTAAACAATTCCTGATGCTGACAGATTGGAAATATCTATGAAAATAGTGTACCGTACAGCTGTGAAAATTTCAGGTCTTACTAGCTAAATCATGATTGTATTCCAAGAGTAAACAATTTTACATCACCTCATTCAAGCAAATATTAAAAAATTATTTTACATGGTTCAGTGGAAACCATCACCATTTTAGAAATGGAATTACAATCTTAAAAGTGCTTATTTTTTTAATAAGTTCATAGTGAACGTAAAAATTTAATTCAAACAATTCAATTGTAGTAGGCAATTGAAAAATAAAATTAAAATGCTTAAATTTCTAAAAATTACTGAATTCATGTCCAAGATTACAGTTTATAAAATAATATAATATAAATAAAAATTAGCTATATTCACACCTTGCTCTAAAGATGAGAGGATATTTTGTATGTCTTGTCTCGCAGCAGTCTACAGTATATTTTTATGCAACATTTTTCTTATTGTTATGACTTTTTAAATATTTTGAAATGATTAGATATGATTAACGATGCTCTGGAAAATAAATTCAGAGTTTACTGTGTACGATTTTAACTGGACAGTGGAAAAGCACAAATGATAAGTGATGAAATTTTTTTTATTACTAAATATATGGAAAAACTAAATTATTATCTTCGATCATCATTATGTATTTATTAATTTTTAAAAGAATATGACTAAGTTTCAAATTGAAGCCATGAAGAATTGAAGAATTAAATCGGGATATGCATAAATTAAAGAAACATATTGTCACAGTATTGATGACATGATCTAAGGATAAATGTTATTTCAATGAAAATTTGATGGAGAGAATTTAATTTTCGAGGCGGCAGCACCCATTTGAATAGTGATGTAACAATAGTCAAGCAGTGACATTGTTTGCATAAAAAATTGAATAAATATGTCAATAACATGTATTTTATAAAATGAGTTAATTAGAAGTTGCCAAATATATATTTTTTTAATATAATTATATATTTCTGCCAGCTATCATCGGAGAGAAATAATTTTAAGTAAAAAAGAGAGATGTAGCTCATGAATACTGGAAAATAATGAAACACGATTATAATAAACATCACATTATTAACAAAGCTCAGACAGTTTGCTGTGGAGCCCTTTTCAACAGTACAGTAAATAACTTTATTCCTATCAAAACTTTCAATAACACAAGATGACAGCACAATCACTGAATGCATTCCAGTAAAAGTATTTAAATTTATTGCTCATGGTTTTACATCAGACCAACTTAAAAATAAATTCCTAGCGATTTACGAAATACCTAATATTGCTAATTTACAAATAACTCTCTATTTCTACATCTATTATCTTAATGCAACATGTGAATATTAATTAAAATGTATAAATAAACAACAATGTGACATAATGTAAATATAAAGATACAAGTATGTACAGATTATATTAAGAAGTTCTCATTTTATAATCATGTAAATGTCACATATTAATTAAATGCATAATAATTATGATTTTATTTTTTTTGAAAACTCGTTGCCTGTCAATTATAGATCGTCACATTTTTCTTTAATAATGACTATATGAGAAATTTATATGTAAATCCTTACAATAACATAATTCTTCCATCTTACACTATATAAAAGTTAACAAATAATATTTTATAAAACATTTGATTTTTAAGGAGTAAAAGGTTGATTACAAAGTAAACATTTTTATTTTTATTAAACATTATATTGGTTGCAGAAATATTCCTTGAGCAAAAATACCAAGCGGCCATTTTAAAAGATATAACGAGAATCAGAAGATGTTTCCCTCCCTCCCCACAAACAAATAGTGAATAGCGCTCAGAAAAATGAAAAGTTGCAGAAAAAGAAAAATGAAAATTCTATAGAAGAATATGCATTTTATCCTCTCTGCCTACCCCTGCGTGAAATGGTGTGATAGTTAGTTAGTTAAAATGAAAAGTTACAATAACAAATTGTTACAAATCTTATGTTATATTTCTTAATGCCAACCAAATATTTTTTAAATGATAAGAGATACCAAGTTTATTTTTAAGAAGTGGACTTCTTATCCACTCGCTTGTCCTGGTCCAAAATACCTAGTGAACTTCCGGGACAATCCTTAAAGCAGTCATCTCCAAAAATGCATTTTTAAATTTATTTATTGTGTATTAAAATGATTAAAAAGAGAAACTGACCACGATAAAAATAAACAAAGAAATTTGTTTATGACAAACAACTATTATCTTTGTACAATTATATAGAGAATAATGTACTTACGGTAAATTTTTGGTAATGCGTTCTCGCGTCACGTGGCCTGTCGTTTATTCCGGGGAAATCATGTCTGTTAAATATGGGGCAAGCGAGAGGTTATACTGTCATGATTTAGAACACAAGGCGTACAAATTACATAATTATTTTTAATGTATTGTACCAAGACAGTATACAAAAAATAAATAAAATAAATAATTGAAAAAAAAATCTATTGATTTTTGTTATTAATAAAGGTGTAGTGCTCAGACTCTGCAAATCGATTAATTGAAAACAAATTAAAAGCGAGTGTGATAAAATTTGAAATGCAATTTATTATAACTTTAATTGTTGGATTTTTGCCTATTCATATTCATTAACTCTTGCCTGAAATGGTTTTTACGGAAATGATCGATTGTGAACATGCGCTTTTAATAATTTATTTTTACATAATCTTTATTTGCTAATCTAGACACAACATTTTTGTAAAAAGTTGATAACCGCACCATTTTCATAAAAATCTTGTTTTTACAAATATAATATTATCTTTTTTAAAACTAACTCTACAAATGTATAAATAGTGAATTTGCTTTTATTTTATTGCTGTGAGAATGAAATTGTTTATACTAAGGTATGTTACAATTTTTTTTTATAAATAAGCTACAATTAATAAAATGTTCATGTGATGCGACGTCACAAATGTACATATTGTGAATTAGAATGAAGTATCATATTTTTGTTACGAATATCAGACAAATGTAAATGGATTTTATTAAAGCATCCTGTGCATATATTTAAAAATACTTAAATTGTGGGTTAGATGAAAAATAATTCAAAATGTTTCAGGAAGTTAATTAATTATACAAATAATGAAGTTGTAATAATCCCGCACTTTCGCCTGATTTGACTACACAAGAAAATTTTCTTTTGAAATTCCTTTACCATGTAGTCCAGTCAAATTAGACGAAAAAAGGGTCAAACTCAGGAATAATTCCCAGTGACCTGAATTTTGGAATGGACCTTGAAGTAATTGTTCTTTACGGTTACTCATATCAAAAAAAGTTACTGAACCTTTTTATAAAAAAAATATTAGCTACAAATTGGTAACTAACAGTTTTTCTGTAAAACTTACCACTAACAAGATGATTTTAAAAAAATAATGTTTTTTGTGACTTCGATCTTGCACAAAAAGTCTAGCACAACTTGGATAGACAGGGACTTATGACATTTTAATTAGAACAATTATATCAAGGTTCATGCCAAAATTCATCTTTCAGGGAATTTTTCCTCAGGTGGATATCTAATTTGACTGGACTAATAGACTCAGTCACCATTTACATCTCAGCCAAGTTTGAATATCAGACAGGCCAAAATAAGTCATTGACTACCGCAGTTTGCTTCCACCAGCACTTGACAATTTTGATGATAAATAATATCTTTGCTTCAATGTGAATACCTTAAGGGAAGTTTTGAAAGACTATTTTGAACACTTTTTACATGAATCCATGCCCAATTTAGATTGTACTGTCATAATGACTAACACAGGACTATCCACACTATCTCCTTGACTATCTAACTTTTCAGTTTAAAACGGTGATAATGCTTATAAGTTCTAGTAACGGGTGTAAAATAGTTTGTTAAAATATAAAAATTAAAAATAGGTCATAGTTTTGTAAAAACTGTCTGCGTCACATACATAAATACCCTTAAAGTATATCACACCGAGGCAAGGTGTGCTGTTTAAGATCTATAAAATATTTCAGCTAGGAAATTGTACTAACTAACTACATATAACAGTATAATGTATAATAATAATTCAGAAAGATTTTACAATACTCTTAATTGATAAAGGTCTTTGAAAAATATGACATGGGAATATGTATATATTTGAAAATAAAGAATCCAATCATTCATGAAATGGTTGCTAATATTAAAATTGTAAAAATCAATATGAGTTGTTGGAGATGAGGCCACAAATAATAATATAATTCCAAAAAATCTTAAGGAAACTATTGTTTATCTTCCGTACATTAATAATTTAATATTAGGTATTCAAAAGCGATCTTCTTTTCATAAATTGCGACTACTCATTTTCGGATCCCGCGAGACTGAACTATATGCGTATATCAGAATTTTATGATGGACGCACATAGTTGATAATGATATACTTGTCTCTTATACTGGTGCCACTATATTATATTGTTAAAAAATACATCACACTCATAATAAATTACTAATCACATTGTTTACTAAAAGTTATAAACATTAACAAAGTGAATATTACAGATACGTTGCTAGGTAAACTTTTTAAAACAGTTATTAATGATATTAAATTTGTTTTAAATATAAAAGAGTCACTTGATGTATAATCCATACATTATGTATCGTAATTTTATCAAACAGCTCATCTCTTATCATTACGATGGAATTATTAATGTAAATACAATAGTTCTGCTATAAATGATGTTATACAAATAATAGAAAATAATATTGATAGTTTAAAAATAAAATATACACAGGAAACTTTTCATACAAGTGATGGTCAAACTGTTATTTTAAATGATTATTTTTGGTATATGTACTTATTTGTATCTGATTGCACCGATGATTGGTAACTACGATGTAAATGCTGTCTAGTGCCAATGGTTACCTGTCGAATTGCGAAAAATTAATCACCAATCATCGATGCAATCAGATAAAAATCTCAAACAACCAGTTAGTGTGTCATAAGTTAAAATACCATCACTATTTCATACAAGCAAATATTACTGTTGCACTGACAATGCTCCTCCACCGGGTCGGTCTAATAGATGAGCGATCTGTCTCTTTATGCTTCAACGCGGCCCTTGGAAACAAACTTCTCCACTCTTTTTACTCCACCATCTTTCCTTCACATAAGACGATTCACCCCAGGTAAATGGTTGAGAGTTTATCGTTAATTAGTTCCTGCAGTATCTGAGTTACTAAATTCCATGATATTTGATTTCTCGCAAACGGCATCAATGTCACATCTCGCGATTGAGATGTATATGTAATAGCGGTTTGTAATTATACGATTGGCGCCCGCATAATAGACAAATAGTAGTAAATTTTACTTGTCTACAAGTACAAGAAGGCAAGTAAAAATGCAACGCAGATGAAAAAAGAAAGCTTCTGATTCCATAAAATAACATTTTTAGGACATTTTACATAATATGCATTTTATTTGAAGCACACGTTAAAGGTCGATAAATAGTGATGAATTAAAAACTAAGAATTTCGATAATAGAGAAAATGGCACCAGCCACTCAATAGTCTGAGTCCACAATATTTAATGGGTAAGATTTTCAAGTTGAGAAAGTGAAAAAAGTTAGAAGATTGAGATTCAAACTGAATATTTTTTCCCAGCAGTAATAGAAATCCATAAGTGATGCAAATAGGCTACAATATAAAAAATTAAAGGTCAGTTAGTGAAGTTCCACTGTAATATTTTGACTTCTTTTCATCTGTACTTCAATTTCTCATTCTCAACAATAGTTCATTTTTATACATATTTGGTTCATTGTTCTGAGAAATATGAAAATCTATAAATATGCAAAATTTATAAATCAAATGAAAAAAAACTCCACATTAGGATAGAGTCCATAAGTCATAAGTTTACAATTATTTGGATTGGCCTCATTCCAGTCACCTTTTATTCACAGTTATTCAATTTTTTTTAAATGTTAACCACACTTTGGTTTCTTATCTGTATTAACTATAATTAATTATTCATTCATATGTCTATAAAGTAGGGTAAATAAAAACTTCTCTCAGGCTCCTTCAAAAAGAATCAGTGATGGTACAGTTATCTTTTTTGATTATTTGTTATTATTTGATATTATTATATTTTAAATAACAAAATGGGTGCGAAAACTTAGTTGCTCATCATTTTCAACATACATACACAGTTCATACCTTAAAGAAAAGCCATAGCAACTGAATATAATGCTAATAATGTAACTAATACAAAAGATAGGAGAGCAATAAAATATATAAAAAAGGTAAATCCCAATATTTTCACAGAAAACTGAATTTTGATAATGTGTTTTAAATTCACAGACAGTAAATGACATCAATACAATAATATCACTGAAATGTGTTTCCCAAGACATAATCATTTTATTAAATATATGCAGCACATTGAAATTTTATTTCAGATAAAGCCAAATAAAGAAAACTGGGTGCTGTTTCTATTTGATGTATTTTATTATTTTACCCAAATCCCTCAATTTTCAATATACATACATTTTAGGCATAGTGGAATTTAGGGTTTAGGTACATGCAGATACATATATATTTATATATAAAGAGTAAAAAAGATTCATCCAAAAAATGCACCATTGAAAAAGTATAGCCCATTCAGTAGTGCAATCAATGTGCACATATCTGTCAAAAAAAATTATAATATAATTGTAATAATGCCTGAATTAATCAGTTATAAATATATTTTATTACAATTAACATATTATTTAAGTCCTTTACAATTTTTAAATATTTAAATAGCTAATCACACTATTTTTAATATATTTTTCATGGATATCATACATAAAAATATCGTAAGTGAAGCCTTAGTATCTACCTTATCTATCTACCAACACTATAATCACAACTTTATTATTACTAAAAGATTGCAGTATTTTGTATCACTTTTCATAGCTGAATCATCTTGAAATTATTAAGAAGTGTGATATTACGGAAAGGAAACTCAAAACTAAAGTGTCTAAAATAATTGTCCAACTAATGTTGTGAACTGAAATTCCTAGTGAAGTCTCCACACATTCGCCTGCAAGGAAACAATAAATGTAAATTATAACATATTTAAGTATATAAATAAAACGTTAAAACGCAGGCTCTGAAAAGTTCATTAATTGTTTTTGAAAACTCAAATTTTTACTGCTTACTTATGATTACAAGAAAAAGGGGTAATTAAGTTTTGTGATACTTTTCAATTATTTTTTCAGAGTACTTTAAATGTTTAATGAATTACAAAAATCCAAACTTTCCCAATCTCACAAATAGGTGGTAAGCAAGCTATTCATGTTTGTATTTCTGAAAACATCAAAGAAACAAACATTTTTATTAATGAGTCAGTTGCAGTTTTTCATTCAACGCATCTTATATCGTAGGTATATGCAAATTATTATTAATTATTATTGAACAAAACCGCTGCAACTATTGATCGCTAAAGGTTGCATGCACAAGAATATGGTGTGGTCAAAAATGTGTGAGGCTAAAATAGGTTGCTTTGAAACTATTGTAATGTTTATCTATCTTGATAATTCAACTGTGTAGCTTAGGTTCTGGAAGGCTGACTCGTTTGACAAGCAAATGAATGTGTAGGTCATTTTAGAAAAATATTAGGATTGAAAAATATTAAAATCTGCAATAAAGTACCAAAACAATTGAGGTATAAATTTTGCATGAACATGAACTATGAATATATGAATGTTGAACTTGATAATATTTTAATTGTAAGTCATTTTAGAGAATACGGACAATCATTAAGGGCCTGTTGTTTGATCAGAAGTAAGAGTAATAGTTAAGAAAAAAGCATAGTTTTTGCATTCTCCACCAATCAAAACACCCGTTTTCGTAAAAATCTATGCTTTTTCCTTAACTCTTACTCTAACTTCTGATCAAACAACAGGCCCTAAGTTTTTGATAATGATGGTTAATTTTCATCATTCTTAAATTAGTCTTAAGGATGCTTAAATCTAAACAAAAAAAATGGAGAGTAGGTAGCAGATGTCGAGTTATTCTAAATTTGGTGGTCAGAACACAAATTATATAATATGTATTTCAATAATATAGGTTGACTGTCACGTATAGCAGATATGATAATGTTAAAGTTTACCTGAACTTGTAGCATTGAAAACAAGAGCGCCGTCAATACCGGGCCTTATATTCCGATCACAGCTAACTGATGATCGAGTGAAGTGTATCATTCTGTCTGGAGATTCTTTATAAACGAAACAGAAGCGTTTTGCTCCTATCGAATCTCTCGTTAGTGGTGTTGTTATAAGGAAGGATGTCCCATTCTCTGACCAACCTCCATGACAAGAGTAAGCTAAAAAAATGTTATCACTATAGTAAAATAAGTAGAAAAGGTAGAAAAAATGGCTGACAATGACAATAACCAACATATTGGCTATGTTCGTATTCTGCCAAACACTTTTAATCTGTAAAGCCTGATGAGATAAAACAAAACACAGCAGGCAGTGGTGGGTCATTTTACTCAATATGAAATTTCAGTTTTTAACTGTTTTTCATGATTATTTATTTATATTTTTTTTTTGGCAAAATTTAAAATAAATAAAATTTTAATAATAATTATTAATGAAATTTAAAATGAATTAAATTTAATGAATATTATTATTAATGAAATTTAAAATAAATTAAATTTTGATAAATATTAATATTAAGTTCTGCGGGTTAACTATTTTTATGTGTTACAGCTGTTTCGGCTTGCAAGGCCATTATCAAACAGTGGATATACCACGACAAACGACTTATTTATAAAATTTTAAGTTACCCCTTCCCCTTTAAAGTAATTAGATATTTGTGGTGAAGCCCTATATTAATGTTAATTTTTTCCCGGGCACTTATTGTTTTTCACGAGATTTATTACACATCTTTTATGTTAAATATGATTTGATGAAATCTCACCATTTATCGAAAATTTTAGGTAAGAATATTAAAGTTTTTATAAAATTATTATTTTTTTTTTTTAATAAAACATACATTTTTTATTCTAATCACAAATAAGGTGTGTTCAGGTAAGTGCGGCATTGGGGTAAGTGCGTCTAGATCCGATATCTCTAAACAGATAAATTAAAATTTGAAACAATATCCCACTAATTACATCCATAGACAAGACAACAAAAATTATAAGATTGAATAAATATTGTCATTACACATTGTAAAGAAAATTGTCTATGAATTTTGACAGTCAAAAATTGCTTTCAAAGTCGCTGTGTTATGAAAAGTGTTGAAATTTTCATGTTACTGTCAGTGCACAATTTCAAATTCAAGTAATAGTGTTTCTAAAAATGTTTTTTTTATATTTTGCATATTTCAAATAGCGAAAAGTAATTATCTGGCCTAATGTTTGCGTTTAAAACTCATTAGAATATTTGATGAATAAATTGTAATCTTTCATTGTACGTAATTTGAAGAAATATATGCTGCACTTATCCGGACTCATCTTAATCAATTTAAGGTAAAAAGGAAAGAAAATTGACATTAAATAAAAATAAGTACATAAACAATCATTTACACACAAATAAATATAAATCAAGAAATATAAGTCAAAATGAAAAAGGGCTAAATCCAAAAATATGGATGTTATAACAGATCCTTCTGAAAGTAAGTATATTCAATATATGTAGTTGAGTGTTCTGATTTCAAAATAAACCAGAATTGACACTCAAATAAATACCTCTTAAACTTTAAAGTTTCGAAAATTCCATACATTTGATTGGCGAAATCTGTGTAAATCATAGACAAATGTTATAATATGTCATAGACAAAACATAGACTGTTATAATACCCATATTCTTGGATTATACCGGAAAAAACAATGCAGCACGATGAACATGCTATAAATGACATAAAAAGTTTAAAATAATGACACATATTTTATTCCATCCAATATTATAAAACAAAGCAATTAACATATAGACATGTATCAATGGAGTTTTCTTTGTCTACATTTTTCATTTTCAGTCATTGTCTACAGTTTTCCTATTGAGGAATTTTTTTGTAGTGATAGCTACTTACCTCTCAAAAATTAAGATTTTTATAAAATGTTATGTTAATGGTAAACAAAAAAAAAAATATTTCCATATATGGGCACGCACAGATCTAACACATTCAATCAAATTTACTTGGATATAATAGTTTTATACATATAGGTATGTGTAACTTAGATAAAAATAAAATAAAATTACTTACCTGTGATGAAGTCTTTATTATCACATGATGAATGAAATTCCATACTTTCTTGCAAATTACAACCTATATCTAACATAGTAAATTCATTGTTTACACAAGAAGCACTCTCTGTTTTTCCATTTGATCTACGATTTCTAGTTAAATTCCTTGTCATGTTGTACAATGAACCATTCTGAGTATCGAAAGACACATTATGGAAGGGCAGAGTTCCATTTGCCTCTAGCTCCATTCTTCGTTTCAGTCTCTGCTCTTTCTTGAATTTTTCCTTAGCAAATATTTTTTCTAAAAATCTTTCATATTTTTTCTTCTTACGGTCACTGTCTGAAAGAGTGACATCTGAGACAGACTCGCTATTGATATGCTTGTGCTTCCGATGGTTGTGGATATGAGATCTTTTATTGTTACCATCCTTATCCAATATTGTGGTTATGTTTTCAGATAACTGTTTTGGAATCAAAGATCTGGCATTTCTTTGAAGGATTTTGAGCCCAGCAATTGAAAACTTCCCGGAGTAAGGACAGTCTCTTGCTTCTGGATTAGTTGCTGAAAGAAAAACAGATGTCCGATATTAATGAAATGTTCTGAGTTTAAGGCGCCATAGTACATGATTCACGTTTTTGCTGTCTGGAGAGTCAATTTAGTGTAAAGTTTTCGAATCTTATTGTCAAAATTGCAGCTAACCATGTATTCAATCAATTTTATTATGAAAGGTCCATTTACTCTTAAAGCATTTGTTTAAAAAAAGTAAATAAAATACTTTGTTATTATCACAAAAAAAATATAATCCCGAAGCCCTATTTAATCTTTCTAGCAATAGAGTTATCTTTGGTACACTTTTTCTCGAAATATTTCCACGTAAAGACCATATATTTTTTTAATAAATTGAATAAAAGAAGTTCAAACAGAAAGTTTGGGGGAAAATATATAATTATTTTTGGGTAGGTTGTTAAACACAACGTTTACAAAAAGATAAAAATTTACGTTCCGTCTCCTATATTGCAGCATCCAAAAAACCATTAAAACATTGATTATTTTAATTTAATTTTACATGCGTACTAAGAAAATTTCACTGTCATTAATATAAAAATATTCAAAAATTTGTACCTCATACACAAAAATTTGAATTAATTAAATCGTATAGTCTGTTAAAAGATCATTTTTCTTTCAAATCAGTCGTTGGTTGGACACCAACTACGCCAGTCGTCAGGTTACGCTCCCGCTAGTTTATACGAATATATCTTAAAATGCTGCGTAAACTTTGCCTGAGTGTTAATAAAGGGAAGATATCCGTATAATGAATGCATTCTAGAAATCCCATATCGCGGGGACAACGGTAAATGCAGAAAATAACTTTTAAATGTATTTAAAATACTTGAATTTGAATGTCGCCATTTTTATTTTTTACAACTGTCAAATTTTGTTTGTTTTTGCGGGCTGATTCTAATGTTTTTTTCCATTATTCTTATCTGTTTTCTTGAAACAATATGATATATAGACTTTGTTCTGTATATACACTGAATTTTTGTCCTTTCTTTTACCTGCAAACAATATTTTTAATGAAATAAGATACTCCGTCTATTTCTTTACTCAACGGTAATTGACATTTTTTCACGAAATAGTGATGTGAAATCTTTTGAATCGGCATTTTTTTGTGTTTTTATTTTAACTGAAAAATTTTCAGTAAAACGATATAATATTGTTTTGAGTTTGTTTCTTATGAAAAAAGAAAATTAAGAGGTCCTAGTACACGATTTTCGTATTTGCTGTCGGGCGCAGATTTGCCAACGTAGGCGATTTTTCGCCATTTAGGCTACTCAGAACGAGAATCGGCGACGAAAAAATCTAAAAGGCGACTGGTCGCCTACTAGGCTACTTCAGAGACAAGTTATTTAAATCAGCCGAATCGCAAATAATTAAGAAAAAAAATACAATTACCTTTGTGTAATGCTGTCATTGAAAGAATTTTAAGCGTAATGGGGACAATAAAAATAAAAATTAAGGAATCGCCTGCAACTACCCATGCTGATCGCTATTCTTAGAATTCGTACCCATATGAATGTAAGAGGTGTGTTGCAACAACTTTCAACCAAGCAATCACATGGTAAGTTTACACGCTGGTAGAAAAATGTACGTCTCCGGTGTTTTTAAAATGCTACCTATCTACTTACTTTACTTTCTTTTAACGAACATAACGGTTTTTTATATTAGGCTTAGGCCTATTTATCAATACATTATAAATATGTTATAAATAAATTGATAAAAATTACATTTTATTTTATTCATATTGATATTTTGGCGTTTGGGCTACTTTAGGCTACTTTATGTATAGGAAACGGCGATATTAGGTCAAGCGCTGTTGGCAACTCTGGTCGGGCGACTAAATTTAACATATAAACTTATTAAATCATTTTGCAAAACCCGATTATTAATTTATCCTCCGGCTATTAAGGAACCGTTTATATGCTCCATTTTTGTCGTCCGTCGTTATATATTTTTATTTATTGTGGTCAATTGTCGATATTTTTTATGAATCGTTTTACCCCAGTTCATATAATTGGATCTTATGAATCCTTTTTTTTTCCTTTTATAACATCTTTACATGTTGTATTATGTTAAATGCCCTGTTTTAATGAATCGTTTTGTTTTCGTTTACATGTTCCGTTAATCGTTTTTTTATTATATTTTTTAAATAATCGTGAGCCATGCACTGATTGCGTGTCACACTCTAATTATATAAAGTTGTCATTCCAACAAGTTACGGATAGACAACCAAATTATTATATTTAGATATTTGAGGTTACATTTCTGTAAGTATGAGTTTTCATTCTTTTCATAAAATTCAATAAAGTGATAGACCATGATCAGTGTAGATTTATACAACTCAATACTTTGAGCATCATTAATATATAAGATGTCTTTATTTTAGTTTTTAAATATTACTTCTACCGCATACATGCATGAATGTTTTTTATAATCGTTTATTATGGTCAGTTGTTGATATTTTCTAATAATCGTTTTTCTCCAGTTTTCATAATCAGATTTTATGATTTATATCTTTTGTTATTATGTTTATTAATCATAAGGTTTTACGTTTATATGTTCCGTTTTTGATTGTTATTTAAGTAACTTATGTAGAATATTAAAAATAAATTCGCTTCAATACAAGCAAAAAAAATGTTTAATCATTTTGCACTATCACCCTTCAGAAATTTGATAAATATATAATACTTTTTATAAAGTTAATCTGTGCTATTCTGAAAATAGCAGTATTGGGATGTCAGATCTTTATCCCAATCTTGACAGGTATGTATAACAATATATTGACACTAATTTCGATGTTTTAAGTTTGGCATGTTTGAAATAATTAATGAATTCAATCAATCAGAAAGCCCTAAAACGTAAACAAATGTTAATGTATTCACAATTAAGAATAATGATCTTTCTAATTGATTGAATTCATTAATTTCAAACCTGTCAAACATAAAACGTCAAAAAAACGGCATCACAATGTAATACAATAACTGTCAAGATACAGAAATAGCAATGTTGCTTAGTTCAGAATACGGATGATTATCATTTTATTTGACTTTTATTATTGCGAATTAATTTTAGATATTCGATATAAGTTACTTTCATGAAAGTCTTACGTTTTGAAAAGATAATTCAGAATATTTTTATTTCTATATTCTCTTTATACTTAACCATATTTTCATGGGTGTACGACTGTATAGTAATTAATAACAACTCTTGCGTGACCGCGCAACATGAGTTGAGCGCTGATTGCTTGTCACATTCTAAATATCTAAAGTCGTCTTTCCAGTAAGTTACGGACAGACAACGAAAATATTATTATTATTATTATTTTGTCTTTATTCTACTTTTTAAGTATAACTTCTAACGCGCATACATAAGTACACGCATAATTTTTTTAAATGGTTTTTATTTGAATTATTTAACATTGATATTAAACAAAATGTTATAAAACAATAAAAAATATAGTGAAAATTCACACACGTCATACAATTTTTCAACGCTAAAGAAAAAATAATAACATAATGTTACATGTAATGGAGATCTTTAAAAAATGTTTTTCTTTAAAATCAGAAAAATAGCATAAAAAAGCAAATTTTGAGTAAAATCTCAGAAAGAAACAATATACATTGCATTACGGTCGGCTTTGTCACATCTCTAATATAAGGATCGAATAATTATTGTACAGAAAAATTTCGCCAAACTTGCAAAACTTACGTTCATGTAGAAAGGGTTACGTATGTAGCACTACGCAGTTAAAAGGTCAGGCGTTAAAGTTTGCACATTTCTATTTCGTTTTATAGTATTGTATATTTCTCGATATCGTTTTTTGTGCTTAAATAATACATGTTTGAGCGAAACTAGCGCCATTTTTAGCGGGAAGTGATTAAACTAATTCCAACATTGAAGGTATAAGAGCCTCTTAAGAATTTTGTCAGATGTTGGAACAAATTAATAATAAGATCACTGATGATGAATTCTCAAGGGCCGGTTGTATGAAATTGAATTATAGTTGGCAACGACAATTTAAATTGTTAATATGTTATAAGCCAGTGCGCGTGTGCATTGTATGATTTTTGACATCTGTTATCAAAATCGTTTTCTTCTATTTTTTGATATTGTGGTGTCGGTAACGGCTTACCATATCCACAATCCAAGAAACAGTACTCCAAATTATCATCTACCAAACTTTTAAATTATCCTGTGGTGTACAGTAGGGTGGGCCACCGTTGTATGAAGAAATTTTTTTTTTATGATTTCTATTAGGCACATCAAGAAAAGGGTGCTAAATGATGTTTTTAGCTTACTTATAAAATTTCATTACAATGGAATATCATCTTCTGCCTCCGGATTGACTTTAAAGAACACAAATTTTGGAAAAAAATCTCAATTTTAACGAGTTTTTACAACAAGTTTTAAAAAGTTTAAAATGCATAAAAAGTTAAATAATAAAACGAAATATACTTGTACGAGTTAAATTTATTTATTACAAGTAAATGTTTACAAAAATGGCATTAATATTATTATTTTTTATAATGTTTGAAACAGAAGAAAAATCCTTCATATTATCGAATTTTGGCATGGCTTTCCGAGATAATATTTGTTTTTTTATGAAGTCTTCTCTCTCAGATTTTTTGCACAATGTGGCCGAAGCTTCTGTCATAGTCTTGACTGCCCTTTCAATGGCTTTCTTGCGGCATGGCAGGCGTAGTAATGAGAGTTCTCTTTCTGCTTTAGAACGACAAACAGTTGGGTGTTTTTGTCAGGTATGGATTTCAATATTGATGGATCGGATATATTCTCCTGCCAGTCAATGAGATCTGTGTAAGATAATGCATCCAATTTTATAGTAGGTAGTTGAAACACGTCAGTCAGCACTGCGATTAATAAATTTTCAGGGTGTGCGAAGTGACTGTTTCATTGAATTACAGATTCTATTATGGCTTTCAGTTCTGTGGACAAATATTCTGTTGCAGTGATGAGTTTGAACAGGTGCCGTGCTCCATCTTTACAGGAAGGGTGAATTTTTATAGCAAACCATGTTGGGGCGTAAGCCTTGACGTCATACGTAGCAAGAATTACTAAGTTTAAAACATACAAATGCAGAATTTTATTAGGATGAGTTAGTTATCGGGCGTGAGACATTTTGCCTGCCGATTTGTTAACTTAAAATTAAATCCTTTGGAAACATGCCTGTTAAAATCGCTGAGACTATTCAGAATAAATATAAGGTATAAGGTATTAGCACTAACCAAACATATATAAATATGTTTGGTCAGTGCTAATACCTTGAACAGAAAACTCGGGTAACTCTATTGAAATACGTTGAAATCGAACAATGGGCCTTTTTTCACATACTTCTAGATCTTTACCGATCCTCCCTGAAAATGTTTTGGGTCCCAATGTGCCACCATCAATATGTAGAAATAAGTGACGAAACGGTACTTCATTCATATGAAGTAAGCAGATAATCCATCTCAACGGTTTACCTAATCTGTTTTCAAGCAGATGTGTGACACCTCCATATTTACCAACGTTCACGTTAGTTCCATCATATGCAACAGCCACCAAAGACTTCATAGATATTTCTGATTTCAAAAAAAAATCGGTGATTGCTTGGTCTATACATTTCGATGTGCCAGAAGCTGGAACAAATGCAAATTCATTCGTAAATATTCTTACACTTACAAGATGAAATGTCAAACAATATTTAACTGGTACGGCGAAATTCTTCTAATTTCTTCTTTGGTATTTGTGGGTGGTTTTTCAAAGATTGTTGAATTTCAGATGATACCTTTTCAACGTCACTTTCCGTCGTTTTTTTTTGGATAGTAGGAATAGAAGCTCTTGACCATTTCTTCAATTTTTGTAACAACAATATTCTCTATTTCTTAAGTAAGTAGGTTCATTATTAGTTTCATTATCACGTTTTATCTTTTGCCGATTCTACTCAGAACTTTATAACATCTTCATAGGTTGGTAACATATTACATTTAATATCACTTGAATCACCAAACAACGGACATATCTGCTTTTGACGTGTACGAACCATACTAGAAATAAGGAAATCGAGCCCGACACAACCTCGAGTAATTGCGGCCAGAGCTATACTGACACTGACTAAATACGTGAACAGGGCGCACGTACGCCCTAGGCGTTCCTTGACTCTCCCACACTGAACCCACTAACCCCTCATACTCGCAATCATGATATACATTGTCTATGCTTGAAGAAAGTTACGTTTTTTGGTTTGGAATCCTAATGAGAACATATCTCGAAAAAAAAAAGAAAAATCGTCGTCAATCCGGAGGCAGTTAGACTTATCAGAATGTAATGATATTTTACATGTGTTAATTTGAGACCATTTGGCATCTTTTTATCGATGTGCCCCTTAAGAAATGACAAAAAATAATTTTTGGCCCACCCTAGTGTACAGTGGCCTATGGAGATTTACAGTTTAAACTGTCAACACCAACAATAATCCAAGTTGATTCAACCGGCCCTAAATGGGCTCTGAATATATAGTTTGTCTAAAGATATCAGAATTTGCAAAATTTTGAATAATCTTAAATCAGAGAACACATTTATTACACTTAATAATATAAAATTGTTTTTCAATAACATTTTTTATAACAAGACCATACAAAATTTAAAAGAATTTGTAAATAAAAAGGGCTTACTCAAATTTTGAATCAATAACAATCACCATTGATTTTTTTTAAGTTGTAAAAGGACTCTAGAATTGGCCGTGTCTAGGTAAATATCAATTCATGAGGGTTTTGAAAAGAATACCTATAGATTAATTAGTAATACAACAGGACAAAATAAGATCAAGGATTTTGGTAAAGTTAGCAACATGGTTCAATACTCACTGACGAGTGTAAGGTAGGGTGTGCTGGCTGGTTGGAAGTGAGTGGGAGCACACGCATCCTCGGGGCGGACTGCAGGACGGCCGGTCTGCAGTTCTGCAGCATGAGCCACTCTGCGGTGAAACGCAAGGCAAACATAGCGGCCAACACTGTAATTAAAACACAATAGCATGTCACTCGTTATGACTACCGGAGGTTCTGTAGATAAAATTTGTAGAGTGCCACCACGATAACTTGGCGTGCGAGGGAGGTCACCCCTGTCGCGAAACAGAAATTGCCAGGTTGTAAATTTATTACACAATACATAATGTACTGAATGTCCGGTGACCAGTGTCAGAGCCTTCAATATAAATTTGGTCGGGTAACAGCGCGCTCCGCGGCGGCCACTCTATCTGTCAAACTGTCAGACGGTAATATCGGTTCATTATTTGCTTTTTCAGTTTCGCAAAACTTTAATACTTCATTGGCAATTGTTCTTGCACCACCCCGGACTGTTTTGGACATAATAATTCAGTGTATATTGGTAATCAAGATGTCACAGCTCCCAAGCAAATACAAAATTGTACTGAATTACAGGGCGAGGGGTTGCCGCCAGGTGCGGGCGGGGCAGGTTTTAGTTCCAATCCTGCCGCACGCCAAGTTATGTTGGGCAGGCAATACAAGGACCTTGCCGGAGAGAGCTTAATGGCAAAGATGACGAGTTCCACCAAGGTCAGTGACATAAGAAGAGCTTGCTGGGTAATGAGTGTCGATTGTTGGAGAATTATTCACATTATTTGCAAGCAGAGGCTGCAGGAGACAGATTGGCGTAAATAGTTATTGCCAATAGCGGTGGGCGATCCGGCTCACCTGATTGACCCGGCTCAATTTGATCTTAACCTGAGTTGAGCTGATCTGAAACCCAAAATCAATATGTTTTTCCGGCGACCTTTTTTTTTTTTTTGGTCACCAGAAACTTTTTCCCTTCTGACTGATTGATTGATCTGACTGATCTGATTGAGCGTTGAGCTGATAAAAATCCGGTTCACTGAGCTGGTTCGTTCGCGAATGACGCACCTCTAATTGCCAATGTCAGATAGCGTGCACTTCAGTTTGTATTTTGAATGTTGATTTTAAAGAATCACTCTTAGGACTGGTTATTTGATCAGTGGTAATAGTAAAAGTTAATAAAACAGTACAGATTTTTGCGAAAACAGATGGTATGATTGGTGGAAAATGCAAAAACTTTTTTCTTAATTTTTACTATTATTACTGATGAAGCAATCAGCTCTATTTAATATTATTTAAAACTGATTGAGAATGGTGGGATTTAGATGCTTTATATAAATAAAAAATTTTAAGAAATAATATTGCGCAAAAAGTATAAATTAATCCAAAAATCTTTTATTGATTTGAGCAGGGTCCACATCACTCTTCCTGCCATAGGGTGGGTACTTGGATAGCATCTTACCAATGATGTTGCCAGTGAGCTACAAGGGCAACTGAATTCCCGCTCGGGGATGATGCCTTGATGAGAGCGCAGTGGACTTTAATATCAGCTCCCGTCTGGTTTGTGATACGCAGTGTTGCATTCTTCTGGTGGAATGAGTAGGTACTAGAATAGTCTAATGTGTGCCAGTGTCCAGGGAATGTCATCCATGAAGGGAATCTGCATTTCCAACTTAATGGCACTGAAAAAGATAATTTGTTAAAACACAACAAATCTAGCAGGGTCTTATTTTTAAAATTATTTTTAGGATAGTACTTAAGGCAAACAAGTGTACAAGACATTATTTTTGTATATTCAACCCAACTTACAGGTGCATAAGTTAAATGTCTATGCAAAACTCATCATAAATGCTAAAAAATCAAGTAAATAATGAAGAAGTACGTGAAAATTGTTTTTATTAAATAATAATCATCTGTGTTTTCTTAATATTTATACAAATTTTAAATTTGTGGAATCTTAATGTCTTAAAGCTCTTGTGTAACAATTTGATGAATTAAATAGACTAAACTAAAGATGGCTAAACCTGACATGTGTTTCACACACGAAGGGACGTTTTTTTGACATATACCTAGGTAAAATTCGAATTTGCATAGCATAATTATGTAGAATAGGATTGGAAATTAAATACAAATAAATATGAATAGGATTTTGACATTTCACCCAAAGTGTAAGGAATGTTTATTTTCATTCTATTCAAAATTGAATCAAGAAGACTCCCCTGAAGTTTTTGCTACTAGCTACGAGACACCTTGTATACTTGGCCAATGTTGCATTCATTTTGTACAACTCGTCCATATAATAAAATAAATAAAAATTATTGAGAAAACACCAAAATACCTACTTTGCAGCTCTCCGTGTTTCGCAGGCCGAATGCGCCAACGTGCGTTGGAAAAATACTTTCATTCAACTTACAAAACTATTCTATGATTTTGGTACGATTTTTAAAATTATCAAAGCGTTTTAATTGACAACTGCAAATTTTTTCTTGACTTTACTGCCTACATCTTTAATCAAGTCCATTTTGAATTAAATACGCAGTTAATATATTATTATGTGTATGTATTGCAAACCGACACCAATTTAAATTTATAATGATGAAATAAAATACGAAAAGGACTCAAATAAAACACAAGAATGCACAACATGGCACATTCTGTGTCTAAAATCTGAAAAAATGTGTCAATAATGTAATACATTCACGTGATTTGACTAAGAATATATTTTTTAATATAGTAAAACACTACGTGAGTAGAGAAAGGCATATAAAAATGAAAATGTGACAATTTAATACTACAATACTGATTAAACTTCAAGATATCTCGCCTTTTGGCGGGATTTCTATCTCAACCGGTCCCCCCAGGACAGAATGGACAAAATGGATACAAAATTTATCCATTGAACGATGATGTAATGATACCTCTTTTTAATGCCATAGTACGGGATCCTTCTGTTGCACTGAACAGCCCATTACACGTGGCATCACCTGACTGGGCCACCCTGTACTCAACTCCATCACCTTCTTTAACTAATGAATGTGACCCTGGAAAAAAGATAATATTTATATTTTTTGTTCATAAAATAAATTAACGCTTTCCACTCTTTAGGCCAGACATTCTGGCCCGAACCATTTTGGTAGGCAGCTCCGTGGGCCAGAGGTTCTGGCCCGGAGCAGGTATAACTTTACTCAACCGTTTCTATTTACCTAAGGATATTCTAAGAATTATTATTTCGCATTAGTACAGCGAAACATTGCAAAATGTTGGATTAACCAATATTTCTTTATTTTAATTTTCCGTTACTTAGATATTGTCTTGGAAAAATTGATGCATCGATTTAACTTATTGAATATTTGTCACATGTCAATATTTTCGGCACAGTCGGTTGTTATATGGCGCTGTCGGCATTTACGACCAGTATTCTCCAGTAATACTGCGTTGTTTCTCCCAGGCTCCTCCTGCTTTTAGTGACCACATTTTTCTTAACTCGGGGATATTGATATTCGTTATTGAAAATAACAGAAATAGTAATTTACGTATTTATAAAAATAGTTAATTAACCGATATGGAAAATAATGATAGTTTTACTTCCAAGTTCAGTTATAATGACGAATGCGATTACATCTATAGTAGTGATGATGAGGACCTTTTTACATTTAATAATATTCATTGCAATGACAATGGTAGTGTGATAGAAAATAATTCGGTAACAATCCAAGCCTCGCCGCGCGCCGTGAAGACCACTGCACTGCGAATATAGGGTTTTTGTTCTTTATTTTGTGTAAATAATTGGAAATTTTATAGGTACTATTGTGTAATAATAATGTTTAATAATAATAATACGAAATAAAAAATTATAAAAATATAATAATTACTATTAATAAGTATAATTAGTTATCATATATTTATTTATCAACTAGTACAGGCAAGTCTTCTGTATTATCAAAATTTTATTGATATGAAGACTATTTATATTTGGGAATACAGCCGCCCTGAGATGGTCAATATAATCAATTTTAATTGCTGTTTTTTATGATAGGGATTGCGTCCTTTGCGGTTCTGATAGAGAAAGAGGGCAAAGAAAACGAAAAATGTAGCACTGCAAAAGTTGTGATAACAAACCGGCACTTCACGTGGGAGAATGCTTCGAAAAATATCATACTCTCAAAAACTATAAGTGATCGTGATTTAGTAATAATACAATGGTAAAAACTATAACTAGTAATAATAATAATAATAATAATAAGAAGAAGAATAATACAATACTTCTTCAAACACAGCCAAATTATTTTGTGGTGACATTATAATTATAATTTATAGAAATTAACTTTGTATCAGGCACGTGCAGTGGGAACATTGAAGCATGACTTTTTGTAAACGTATATTTTGGAAAAAAATAATCGAATATTAATGCTACAGATTTTTAAGATATATCAAAATATGAATACTATGATAACAATTTGATAGAAATATTACGAAATATATGTTGTATTCCGATTTTTTCCAAATAACTGGTTACGTAAAAGTCATGTTGCGGTGTTCCCACTGCACGCCTCTGCTTTGTATACACCACTTTTTTATTGAAAAAAAATTCAACATGTTTCAAAGCCAATTGCTTTTTCATCAGGATAACTAATGTAAAAAATTAAATTTAAAAATCGAGTATAGATTATCGAAATATTAAAAAGTTATAAATGGAAAATGAATAATAATAAAGTACCTACTATTGAATTTGTTTCAATAAAAAAGTGGTGTATACAGAGTTAATTTCTATAAATTATAGTAATACAATAGGTAAGAAAGATAAATTTAATAACATTGGACAAATTCGTCAGCTTATTTTATTGTGATAAAAATACTTAAAAAGTGACATCTATATATTATGTATAATATATGTACAAAATTCTTAACTTGTAAACACCGTGCAGAATTTTTGCAAAACTTATTATCATTTCTTGTGGGCTGTTCTAAAATAAAGTAACCAATACAGAATAAGAAACCATAAACTACCCCTAAAACATAAACCAATCAATTGTTCACCAGTCCAGGTAGTCACTGGTCAACCGGGACCCTTTTAGGCGAAGGCGTTAATCTGTTGCTATGCAGTATAAGATGATTAGAAAGGAATTACTTCAAGGATTTACATTCGATTGTTTGTATATTTTACCTATATTATACAAATTACTGCTATGCAATAAAATATATTATGCATATAAAACATATTAAAAGCAAATGTATTATCCTTACGTTACTTAATTCGTGATTTAGCGTAATATTTTTTGCAAACTGTACCGACAATCGAATGGTCATACGAATTATGGGACAGAGTGCCCCAAAAGTAATGAAGCAAAACTTTATTATTTTTTCATTTTTAAATAAAAAGTATGCTTAAATTTTTCAGTCAGAGTAGCCTATTGGTTCTGAGAAAAAATGGTCAGAGTGGAAAAGGTTAAGAATAACAAATTGTCTTGCTGGTATCCTACTTTCCGCCTTATTCTTGTGATAGAAATATAATGTGTAAGAATTATATCTTGACTGCTATTATGTTACACTGTGGCTTCATCAATCTTGATGTTTGTCTTATCTTTTCATGACATGACATTTAACAAAAAATGTCATTATAAAGGGAATACCTAGTTCTTAATTTTTTTTTTTCAGTAACTGTAATGCACACAGATGTATGTTATAAAATGAATGATCACTATTCAAAGGGTTAAAAGCCATTACATTATAAAGAGAAGTATGTAACAACGTTTTTGCTGTCCTTTTATTATTGGTAGAAACATAACAAATTAACAGTAAATAAAGTTTTTACTGTCCTTGTATTGTTGGTAAAACAAACAGACAAAAACTCAACCCCTGTGTACAATATTCAATTTGACGCGATATCTAACTATTTATTAGCATAGCATTTATAGCAGAAGGCACTAAATTCCAAATATTTATTTTGGTTAAACTCCTGCTGGGGCAATTCAAATTTACTGCACTAACGAGTGCAACATAAATAATCAATGAACTGCCATTTGATGTAAAACAAGTGTGAAGTGAGGCACGATATGGCGAATCGCAGTCATGATCTATGCATGGGGGCTATGAAAGCTGCAAGATGTCTCCAAAGTCTGGAGCGAAATCTCTACCTCAGAGATGGTCTTGTGTCGAAAATCAGCAATGGGTGAATATGAAACAGAATATGTATGAATGTGAATAATACAAGAATGTGTCAGGACAAAGCAGTGTGGTTATCTATCCTCTCTGTCTGCCCCTGCCAAAATAGTGTGGTGGAAAATAAGTAAGGTAAAAGGTCTTTCAATCAAAGACATCAATCAAAGAAATCACTCTGTGCTATTCTAAAAATAGCAATATTGAGATGTCAGATCTTTATCCCAATCTTGACATGTATGTATAATATTGTATTGCCGCCAATTTCGATGTTTTAAGTTTGACATGTTTGAAATTAATGAATTCAATCAATCAGAAAGCTCTAACGCATAAACAAACCTTAATTTATTCACAATTACGAATAATGAGCTTTCTAATTGTTTGATTTCATTCATTTCAAACTTGTCAAACATAAAACGTCCAAAAACGGCATCATAATGTTATACAATTATTGCCAAGATACAGGAAATATTGCTTAGTTCAGAATACGGATAACTATCAGTCAACCTCTGAGTGAAGAAGTATAGTTAATGCCCAATTACCTGTTGGATTATCAATTGTTGTGTAATAACTGAAAGACTTGAGCAGCGATATTGCATTAAATTTTCCCAAAAGCCTGGAGACACCCAAATGGATAGCAATCCCAAGATCAAAAATGCTTTCGGGAATGATGCTATGACCATCTCATTGATAAAGGAGTGACAAAACAATGGCCACACATCAGTGGACAGTGAACTTGGACATGCAGGATTGTTGTAGCAGAGTCTGAGAATTTGCGAATGAGGTGGGAGCAAGCATTGGATCAGTACATTCAATTTTGGCAGAGGATATACGCATGAAGAGGTGTCAAATGACCGAACATGTGGGCAGTTCCATCACGATAATGCACCTGCCCATTTTTCGCATCTGATTCAGACTTTCTTGGCTAAATACAGCATTTCCTTGGTTTGTCAGGAGAAAACTTTATGCTGAATGTGATGGCTCAGCTGAACTTTCCCAAAAAATGTTCCAAAAGTGTTTCCAACAATGGCAGGACCACTGGGAGAAGTGTGCGCATTACCAAGGGGACTTTGAAGGAGATTAGAGTAAGTATAGTGTGTGTGAATAAATTTTTTCCTGTCAACCAAAGGTTTGATATTTAAAAAAAATTAAACTTAAAAACTTTGCAAATTACAAAATACTTCTAGGTATGTATAATTGGTGGGTTTGTAGATGAAATTTCAAATTTGTAATAATTTTAAGAGGCTTGTCAATACAGTTGCCGGCAAACTTCTTGAAATTTTTTGGCGTAGTGGGGGAATGCGCAGAAGACAAAATTTGGGTCTCGTTGGTGGAATGGTACATGCGCAAACTTCCCCCCACTACGCCGAAAAATTTCAAGATGTTTGCCGGCTACTGTACCAACATTTCCTCTAATACAATACAATAATACAATGCAAGTGCGAGATAATTATTATACTTATACAAACAATGCAATATCATATTTGAATATCTATTATAAAATTTAATATTATAATTTATTCTTCAATATAATAAATTTGATAAATTTTATTATTAAGTCCATATAAAAAACCATGATATAAGAAAAATGGTTCTTTAATAATTTTTTGTACATTACATGTAATAATATCGAAAATTCACTTTTAGAATCTGATTGGTTGCAAATTTCGCAAATGATATCATTTGTATTGCTGCAATAATCAAAAATTACCCAGATTTTCATTGTTAAATTTGCGATGAATTTGATGATGGCATTTCAGTTTCAAATGACAAAGAAAACTATTCAAGCTTGAATTCTTCCAAGCAACTTTATGTTTTGTTAGGAACTCAACGAAAACTTAAAAGTATGTGCTGAAATTTTGTGGTCTGATGATTTTTAGAATGCGAGCTAGCTGATAACTGGGACTGTCAAAACCGCCATGTGGCCCTGTATGCACGCGGCTTACAGGGCTGATATAGTACTGCATTAATATATATTTAATACAAGATAAAGAAGGAAAACATCTCACCTATTCCATTTGATTTTTCATAAACAAAACATCTATATCTATCTTCATTGCTTGTTGCGTGATTATGATGAACTTTCCCGACTAAATACCGTAGACTACCCTCCTTCCACGTGGCAAGACACTCCAACTCTTCCACTGAAAAATAAAAAAAATAGTAGGATTAGTTGCAGTGGCAATATGGTAATGACTCTGTAGCAAATGACAATCACATAAATTGAAAATATACTCATAATGCAATAATTGCAGAAGAAAATGTTTGATTCTACATCACATCGACGTACTCTATGTAAAATGCTCTTAATTACAGATTACTTTATAAAGCTTTAGAATATGCAATACTAGTTTAGAATTTCAGATATAAAGGTTTATTAATATAAAAATACAATGAAAAAATCTTCTAAGCTTTCTCCTGCAAAGTAACAGATTTGCAGATAGAGTACTTTATATAGGGCACGTCGATATTATACATCAACAATGTGAAAAATAATATATATTTATAAAAGATTTGAAAATAAATACATATACAATCATTGAATGGTTTTAATAGTTTTCGTTGATTAAATTTTGAATTAAAAAAAGAGCAAGATGAAAGGTTTTGAAAAAACTGAAGAACATTCTGGGAAAATTTTAGGACTTTCAAATAAAAAGTTTTTAAGAAAAAAAAAGAAAGTGGTAATAAGTAGGTATATCAAAACAAGTAATACAGAAAGTAAATCCTATTATTATTGATCAGTGTGATATCAAAATAAATATGTCGAAGAGATTTTGTAAACATACCTGTGCTCTCTGAGCCATAGACATCCGGACATGCCTGGTAGTTTAACAACAGACGAGATTCTTCTGTGCAGCTCTCTATAGAAGACACAGGACTTTTGCAATCACCATGTCCCCTAAAAAGGAGTGAAATGGGTTTTGTTTTGAATTCTATATACATACATATATACTAACAATAAACAATTTAATAGTCAAAGCATCATATTAACTATACATAATAGGCATGTTATATGATATATATGATAATATCTATTTTTTTTAATTGTTGAAGTAAAAAAGTTGTCAACTATTTTGTGTGTGTTTTTCAAACATAAATTATAATTAAACTGAGCGATTTGCAATAATTTTAATAAATTAAAGATAATCATTTATTTTGTAATATTATTGAAAAAAAAGAAGTGTCGCAGTCATATATAGCCACTTACATAAAGTATTTGGTTTATCTGATCATGTCACATCGTCTGCGGTCGCCCTCAATTTCTGGCACCATCAACACTTGCGTCATATTCCTTTCTTACTATTCTTTCCTCATTCATTCGCTCGTCATGCCCAAATTTGCATTGCATTCAGTCTACTTACATTCCTCATCTGCCAGCTCTTGAAGGATTGTATTATGTAAATTTTCAAGGGATCAACTAGTAGGTAAATACATAATTATACCAATTGATGTACAGAGGAAGTGTAATATTGTCAAATTCTAAATTCACAAATATTTTAATTAACTAGAGCTGTCATTAATATAGAAAGACCGGTTAGCCATTTCAATATAATGATTGTGCTCTATTACGATAATAATCTAAACATTTACAATTTAATAATTAATAAAATTTTAGTCTTATAGCTCTGTTTCTAAGCCCTTCTCCATTTATAGCTTCTTCCTGAAATAGTAAACAGTAATTAGGGACAACATCTTTATTCAAAGTCAACACAATAAGGCAGTGCCGGTTATTGCACTTTTGACAGAAATTGTAAGACGCCACTGATTATAAGATATCCCCTGAATTCGGAAACACCAAAATAGGAAAAATATGTGTCTTGTAATCAATGAAAAATACCTACGACATATACCTATAAATTTTTTCTACTATGTACATATAGAAATAATTTACAAAACCTGACAGAATTATTTTTCCCATAAAGAGAGATATATATATATACACAATGTACCAAGAGTGCATTAGTCAATTCAAAACTCCGACTCAAATCAATTTTTCGAGTCGCACATTTGGATTGTTATATTTCGAATTATGCAAAATTGCAAAAGCTCAAAATTCACGAAGAAAAGTAATTTGCGTTTTAAACAATAAAAAAATTAATTCCAACACAATATGTATAAAGATCTGCCCTTTTTTTCAGCAATATATTTACAATTAATTATAAGTGAAATAAATTGAGTGTATAAGTAACCTTTTGTGGATCCATAAACCATGTAAAATAAATTAACACACCTGTTGTAGGTAAAGGAAAATGGTCCTCTCAGGGGACACATCACTGGTGAAGCATTCTCTCGGAACATGGAGTAGAGTAAGGCATCTCCAGTGATGAGGGAGCACAGGTTAGGTAACGCCTCCCGGCCCAGACAATACGCTGGAATTAGGTTGAAACAATTTCCACTAACATAAAATATATTAGCTTGTTACTTACTAAAAAGTAGCCGAATATATATCTGTTACCTTTCAATCATTGCTTCGTTCACTTTCATACATCGCTAATCAAGAGATATACGGCCCGATTCTGAAAATAACAATGTCTGGATCTTCAAGCAATATCTGGATCTTGACAGCTAATTGTATAACATTGTGATGCCGTCAATTGGGACGTATTTAAGTTTGACATATTTGGAATTAATGAATTCAACCAATCAGAAATCTTTAAAACGTAAACAAACGTTATTCACAATAGATAGAAGGGATGTTAACATTCGTAAGAATCGACATTTTGTTTTTATTTTATTTATTAGATTGTCCTAAAACCTATAGTGCCATTTTGACTGGTCAGGCGGGTGCTAGTTAAAATGAATGTGTTAAAAAGTTATAATAATTTTAATTACATCGAGATTTAAACTACGTTGTGTTTTGGGGAAAGGTTTATTAAAAAAAACTTTGTGTGTGCGTCGCAAGGTCAAAATATGAGTTAATTCCCTTAAAAATATTAATTTTCTTCGGTGTGCTGAGTTAATATTAATATAGTTACATGTCACTTATATATTTCGTTTTACATGTACCATCATGTTTCTATTATTATACGGTCGAGTCTGTACACATTGAATAATACGCAAACCGTTTCTCATTGCCTTATTTCTGAAAATGATTTTTTATAATTATTTTTTTACGCTTCACCAGGCCAGGAGGTTCTGAAAACCCGGGGTTTTGAAACACGCCGGGTTTTCAGAAGCCTTTCGGATTCCGGTCCAAAATTATATATATGAAAAAAAAACATTTTTAAAATGTTTATTGCAAATTATAATATATATGATAAAAAAAACAAAGATAAAGAATTTATACGAGTACACAGATTTTATGCATAGGTTATTTAAAAAATATATATATATGTATTATAAATATAATTACACGCAGAAATAAAAAAATGCAAATATGTATGATAAAAAAGAAACGAAGATAAATAAGATATAAGAGTATTTTACACAAATAATTTTTTTAATTAAGAATTTATTATATAGTAATATTTTAAGAAAATTGACGCTGTGAGGGACTTATCATCTAATGATGGTCTAATTTTTATGCAAAAATTAGTCGACACCGAAAATGTTCGTTCATTGTCCAATTTTTACTAATTATTATAATCTCAAATCTTTTTTATGTCCCAAATGCAGAAAAGTTCCTACCGCAAAAATGACGGAACGCGAAATTAGCGAAACCGATTTATCAGTGATATCCCTTAACTCTGTACCCATAGGTAGGTACATACATATGTCAAAGATAGGCGCTAATGATATTTTTAAGTACGACAAAGGTTTGTAAATAAAATTGTCAGTAGGTAAAAACTTACACACGTTTTCTTCATATTGATATTGACGGAAGCGTTATTATAATATTTTGACCTAATGATATCAATTTCAGGAATTTTAAGTCTCAATATTTATAATTCTACCTCTAAGGAGCGTGATCAATTTTGTTTCACCTTCTTTTTTGATGAAGCAAGATTAGATTCATCGAAATGGACAAATCAGGTCTTCACCTTTAATAGATTGTGCGATCACACGTACGGAAAGAAAAACCCTTGTTTTTTAGTTCTACATTTTAAATTTTTTTGAATGCGTTTCATCTTATAAGGGCATTAAGATGAAACGCTGTTGGAAAACTATGAAAAATCAAACTTTTGTAAACATAAATAAAATAATGTATGCTTCACCAAATAATTTTCAATGCAGCAATTGATCCGCATATATTATAATGAATATGTTAGTAAGATACGAGAAACACAAAATTGCTACGCATTTTTATGAACGGAGAACATTTTGACACTTCTTAATTACGCATTGTAGTACTTTCAGAGTATTTCACAACTCACGTGTGATTTGAAGCAAGTTTTGCAGCTCATCCAAATGTTTGTTTTACTATTAACGCAATGTTTTACTATTAACGGCTCAAAAACACTGTATTAAAAGATGACATAAGAAAGATTGTTTCTTACAAACGTATTAATCCCTTCATTCACAGTGTCCAGATGAAATATCATGGCTAAAATTGTCATGACCGCGTTACCGCGTATTCAAATTTTTCCATCTTGACATTTGACAGATAACAATTTACATCTTTCTCCCTCGCTCAAAATCTCTGTCATGTAGAAACGTACAGAAACAAACACCGACGTAAAGCTATGTCTCGTTTATTTTTAATTTTTATTATCGTCTATCAAGTGTTGGGATAAAGATCGTAAAGATCCAGACATTGCTATTTTCAGAATACGGATGATTATGTACTAAGAGCAATGAAAACGATTTCAATATGTAAACTACTTTAATCAGATTATTTTCAAAGTAATTTAGAAATACTTACAGCATCAACACAATATTTTTGAATTACAGAAAATTTTCAGAAATCAGTCAGTTGATGTCTCTGAAATATTACAATTCCAAATAATCTAGGATTCTTTTTATATTTACTCAACAATTACACTATCTTCCAAGTTAAAAACCTGTTAATCATACTCGTTATTTCTTCCCTTCATAAAAATATTGTTTTAGTTCTAAACTCCATTCTCCCTACAGTTGTCAAGTACATACCTGGAGAGGAGGAATATGTATAATGCGTAAATGATAGAATAGTAATTGGAAATGAGTATTGACGAACAAGGACCTAGGAATGGAGGTTGGGGAACAGAGGTTGTACATACTATGTGTTTGATGTAACAAAGGATGAAGGATGGGAAAGTGAAGATTAGGGAAAGGAATAGAACATAATACAAAGTGGGTTAGTGTAAAATGAAAAAAAAATCTAAAGAATAAAATCTTTACTCACTTTCTTTATACTGTAAAACATTAATATGTTTTTCATGAATCACAACACATCTGTAACACCCCTTTCTGAAAGTAATTAAAACATACAAAATTATAACAATTACACAAAGCTAAAGGATCCCGAAAGTCATACATGTTATTGTTAATTTGATTTAAACTTAATTGAACTTTGTAATACACACATGTTGAGTTAAATTTATCACAACTGTAGTTTTGAGAGAAGCAGTTTCTCTCATCATCAAGTGTAATTTATAACTTTTTTGTTTTTTGCTTTTAAATAAACTGATGGCGGACTCTTTGCCACACCGGGCAGAAAAAAAGAGACATATTTAGATGCATAAATTGGCTTATTGTTTATCCCGAGTCTCCGGATGTGACTCTGATTTCTGAACCTGGTGTCCCTCTGCACCATACCTGTTTCTCGTACAGGCTGCGTAATGATATTGTAAAATAAATGTACAACTGTGCAACTTGCGTGGGCTACTCGTATTTTTGACAGAATGTAGATACTATGAACTATGGAATTCTTGTTACATTTTGACATTTAATTGTTTAATAATTTGTACGGGTGGATAGTTTAATGCATCTGTATTATTATTTTGAATAATAAATAATTGTAAATTGAGAAGGCCTGAGAGTACAAGTCATCTCGTTCCTCGCGTTGACTGCCGAGGTTCAAGACAGAAACATCGCTACTCACTCGTCAACCAGAAGAAACTTGTCTCCTTCTGATGAAAGGCACTTCCCCTTGCTGGACAGACGGTCTCCCTCTATGACTATTTGCTGTATCACACCCGACTGGAACCAGCGGCCCGCCCACTTGGAGGGAAACTGGCATCCTGGAAGAGAGTATTTAAGTATTTAGATTGCGAAGTTAAATTATTAAATAGATTTATCTCATGAAGTTGTGCAATCTTGATTAAAAAAAAGTTAATAATTTTAAATTAAGATAAATTACAAAAGTCTCACAGATACAAAGCTATTTATATGGGAACCGTGTATGGAAGTCTTTATAGGGTTGGCCCAACGTTTACAACCTGTATGAGCTGGCTTAAGTGATCTACAAAATGTAAAGTTCACTAATTCCATCGCAAGAACGAAAATTCATAAATTATCAAATTTTTTTGAAGAAACAAAAAGTTGTACACATATTATGTCCCAAATCAGTTTCTCTCATATTCTAATGGATAAGACATCATCGGCTAGAGACATCTATAATCCTTCACAAGACTAGTAGTATACATAAATTTTTGCCTTTGATAATGAAACCTCTACATTTTTGAATTGGAAAATTCAGCAATATTCTTTTTAATGTAGGTATACCTACACGATATTCTTCCAAATTATTTAATATATATACTAGAATATGCCTGAATTATTATTTATAAATAGCTTCATCTCTGTGAGACTTCTGTAATTTATCTTAATTAATAAATATCCCTCTGTGGACATAATCGTGTTCTCAGAATATACATATAATTTTTTTTTAAAATAGAATGGTCCACAAAATATTAATTTTATACATAGTTGATTGACCCCGATAATTCGAAGACCCCGGTATCCCGTGATTAGAGAATTTTTATATTCTTGCACCATAATCAATAATTTTAAGTCACAATCAGATAAATCAAATAAAAAGAATTGTTCTGCCACAGTAAAATGAATACAAATAAATTCATAATAAGTACATAATAATACATTCTCAGGTTAAATAATTATATGTAGGTACAACCTCCATAGTCATAATATTAAAAAATAACTACATGAACTGCTGTAGTTCTGCTCATATCATACACTTTGTAAATATAAGACATTCCCGGAACAAATAATAAATATGTACAACCTTCATAGTTATATTTTTTTTTTACATTTGTTACAAATACATTTAATAATTAAATATGTGAACGGCATATCTGCTCATACATTGAGAGTCAAACACACGCCTGGTGACAAAGGCTCATGACCAACCCGGATTCAATACAAATCACGGGCTGCAAGCGGCTCCAATTCTGTGTGGTCGGTGGCGGCGAGATTGGACAGTTAATGACGTTGTGACATGCTCACAACCAAAATTAAGTTAAGAATGTTCTTAGGATTTCACGGCCATTCAGAATCTTCTGGTTTGTGTTTTCTAGGGTATTATACCGTGTTTTTACGAACTTTCTAGCTGACTTTTTGGATCCCATTGCAGGGTCCATCATCAGAGCTGATGTGTTGTTGCGAGTGAAGCGAAAGTCTTTGTTCCTAAAAAACAGTGACTTTCATTTGTATCGCAGTCCATGGAATACGCAGCAAGCTTCTTTCTTTCCTTCTCAGGGTCTATGTATTCACTCCATACAGAACTATGGAGAGAACAATATTTTTACGCTCCTTGAGGTGGCGCGGTTCGAAATTTCAGCCAGCTTCAACAAACACAGGCTTCTCACACCGATGGTTTCAGGTTCGATTCCCGGTGAGGTTACAATTAATCTATGTGATTTACTCAAGCCCGAGTTTTCGCTTCTGTAATTGGGTATCTTGTCCTGCTGAAGTGCAAAATTAAAAAAAAATAGTAGACTTGGCCACACCAATTCACCTTCCTACTACGGCTATCTTTTTAGACGAGAGATCCCAGCTAGATAACAAATCTACTCGACACATTTAGAAAAAAAAAAAACAAAATGAAAAACAATCCTCATGTTACGAAGTTAGCGAGTGTCGTAGGTTCGCCGTCTCTTGGCTAAAATATCGTTTTTTATTGGACGTCGCTACTTACAGGTGCGTGATGTGTAACGAAATAAAGTTCCACGACAGGAATATACAGATTATCCCGATCTAATCAACCGGGATGCGGATTATTCGGGACGAAATTCGAAAGTCACTGAAAAAATATTTTGTGAAACGAAAATGTTCGCAATGGCAACGTGTGTCGAAAACATCGGTGATCTCTCAAAACATTTATTTTATGTTTATTACTTAGTTTGTTTAAGTCATTTTCATTTCTTTACAAAATAGGGCGTAATTTATGACGGCGGTGTTGCTTGCCGTCAACTTTTAGGGGTGCCAGTTTTTATTTTTTCCGCTCTGACAAAGCAAAATATTTTAATGGCGAATAAAAGTTGCGGGGTGAATTTAACGCGTCTTCTGAATGGTAAAAAAAAGAGGTACGGTACCCGACAAACTGCCGTTCAAGACAAAAAATTAAGCAGAGATAAACTAGCTGCACGAGAATTCATCAAGTTTCAGGCACTGTAAATCTTATGCCAAGGTAAATTTGCTAAAAAAGTATTTGAAAATTCTGCAACATCCTGGCGGCGTTTTAATTTATTGCACGAGGTAAGGTTTGTGCATTTTTGGTTAGTTTTTCAATGCTTTAAAATTCACCGTGAAATCGATTGTGTCGGATTTTTTCGCCATCCATCCCGGATAATCGGGAGTCTACTGCAGTTGTCTACGCGCAGACGCTGCAGGAGGCGGGAAGGGAGGAGACTGGGTGGCCGGCTGCTGCTAATATCCGCCGGGGACTGTGATAAATAAAGATAATACTAATCCCCGACAAAACAATTCATTACGAGCCAGAGAAAGGATGCTAAATATTGACATTAACTTAATTCTGACACCCTTCCGACGAAAGTAAGTCTGAAAGTCAGTCGACGCGAGAAGTTATCGCCTCCGCCGGCAGAGGGGCAATTAATAATCTCTCTAATCTCGAGCGGGGCCGGGAGCGTCTCTAGGGAAGGATTTTTGCTCTTTGTAAAAAATAAAAGAAAACACGACAGCGAGCTGCCACGAAGTAAACTGGCCGTAAGTCAAGTTAACGAGTCGAACATATGCTTCCTTTAACATCAACTCCAGTTCTTGCCGCGCGGCCGTACCTGCCAGGGAGGCTCAACATTTCACGCCGATAGCGGGACATCACATTTAGAGAGAACACAAAATAAATTTCTCCGTTTTATCAATTATAAACTTAATTTACCATCAACACATATTGATTATAACTTTTAAAGATCATTTTGCTCTCTTGATAAATTGGAAATAAGAAGAATTGTAGCTGATCTCGTCTTTTTTCACAAAATAATTAACGGGAACATCGACTGTCCACAACTGTTGGAACGAATCTGTTTGCGAGTTCCATCCCGAGTAACCAGAAATTACGCAGGGTTTGCCTTGGAAGCTGCGACAACTAATTACTTTTTTAATTCACCACTTCAAAGGCTTCCCAGACTTGTTAACAGATTTGAACAGTTAGACGTTTTTTCCACAAATTTAAATAAATTCAAACATACAATTCGCAATATTCTTAATCAACAATGAACTTTCCTCTATGTCTAAAAATAAAACTTTCCTCTATGTCTAAAAATAATCCTCAAATATATGTAATTATCACTCTTTTCTTGTATTCTTATCCTATAAAAAAAAAATTCTTAATTTATATTTCTGTAATTATCGCTAATCCTATAAAAAATATGATGTATTTATAGATTTATGAAATTATGGATTCTGTGTTTAAGTTTAGTTGTAGAGCTCTTTTTATATTTCTGTTATTATGTCATTTTATATTTCTTTATATGACTTTTTTTATTTTCTTTTTATATTTCTCATTACCGACATGTATTACCCAATGTTTATGTAAATGCTCTGATGGGCGCATATATACTGAAATAAATAAATAAATAAAAAATTACACCGGGGAGCGCGTAACCGAGAATGGAATGACGTTTGTTTATGGAAATGCTACAGTCAATGTGTTAATTCAGTGAATTTGTGCACTTGCTGGTCAACGCACAGAGTATAATTTGATAAGTAAATAAATGCACACAAAGGCAACGAATTATATCTTTCACTAGTAGAAGCGTACATTGTCACACCATCAAAGTATAAAATTGTACAGAGATGAACTAAATCCCTTCTTTGAGGGGGTGATTGGGACACAGCGGAAGTATGTATGTATAATTGTTTCAAAATTAACAAGCTCGTAGTACTAATTTTTTGTCACAGTCGAACTTATTGGTATCAGCCATGGAACAGATCGTGTATCAAGAAATTTAGATTAGTTCATGCCTATGTATTTTGACGATCTGTAGTCACACCTGTTTTAAATGAAAAAAATGCTTAAATTTAAATAAACATTTTTGTTACTAAATATGCAACCACAGGTTTCAATAAAGAAAAGTATAATGAAATAATTTGTTATTTAAAAATAAAATAGAGGACACGGAATACGTGTCATATCAATATTCTTAATAATCATTTTGCTATGTTAACAAGGCTTATTTCCTGGTCCCCTGGAATGGGACTCGAACTACCAACCACTGGATACGAGTGTCTTAACCACTAGACCAACAAGTACGTCAATTGATTACGTTAAAAAAAATGTTTTTTTTTTTTAAATAAATTCCCGGGACATGGGATTTACGCAATTTCGCTCTAACAGTCACTAATTACTCTTCTGTGGAATACTTTATATTAATATTTCCAGAACATTCGCGCGTCTGTTGAATACTTTATTCACTATTGAACACTCCGTAGGTGCTCTCTTAATTTATTGTTGCTGAATCGCCGCTTGCCTTTTTGTCTTAGGTTTCGCTTTCTATGGTCGAGACCATAGAAAGTCGAGACCACGAGTCTCGATTTGTCAAAACCGACTATTGTTGCCGCGCGTCATGTGCGTAATTTCTAACCGCTCGAGTTCTAGAAACTTCTGGCGTATTTTGGTGCATATGGGTTTGTCATTAAATGAAAATGTACTTTAAAATAATCTCTAAATCTCGTTTCATAAAAAACACATACGATTTGTTTAATTTTCATAATATATTATGTAGATTTATAGAGACGAATATTATGTCTTTACTGAACGACCGTGTTATTGGATTCTTAAATTATTGACATCGGTGCCAGTGCTTGGAAGGAACAAAATTGATTAAATAAGGAATATGTACAGGCGGAAAAATAAAAGTTGACTGTACCTGTCTGGTTGTCACGTCGACATCGACAAATAATTAAAACATCTGGACGGCCCGAGCTGAGTGAGGCCGAAAAAAATGGTTTACACGAATCTTTAGACGATAACTAACTGCTCTATTTGTAAAAACGTCTTTTGGGAATTTTGCTGACTTGCCGCGTTAGGGCCGGTTGTTTCAAGTTGGATTAAAGTAAGCGTTCTTTAAAAGCATAGATTTTTACGTTCTCCACCAATCAGACGATCCGTTTTCGTAAAAATCTATGCTTTTATCGACCGCTTACTTTGATCGAACTTGAAACAACCGGGCCTTAGGCGGGCCGGGCCACACATTTCAGCGGGGTGTACCGGAAAACATTTAAGCTCGCGTACTGTACTGAGCCAGGTTAATTTATAAGAGAAAACTTTTTTCAATAGAGATCCGAATATGGAATCTTGTCGCATCAATATTCTTACTATTCCCAAACTAAGCCAAATGCCTGTGCTATGAAAATAGGACTAACAAAACGTTGTTTACGTTAGTATGTAGGTAACCACTAAAAATTACTTTTGGTCTACCGGTTTCTTGATGTTACCCGTCTCTTCGTCAGGACAACCACTACACTAGCATGTAAATATCACTAAACACCACACCCATAGTATTATTTACATACCAACACCTTCAACGCCGCCAATTTTGACGTTTTAAGTTTGACAGGTTTGAAATTAATGAATTCAATCAATTATAAAGCTCATTATTCATAATTGTGAAAACTTAACGTTTGTTTACGTTTTAGAGCTTTCTTATTGATTGAATTCATTAACTTCAATCCTATCAAACGTAAAACGTCAAAATTGATGGCATTACAATGTTATATGTCAAGTTACAGAAATATAAATATTGCTTATTTCAGAATCTCGTATTCGGTACATCTAAATTAGCAATCCTCAATGGCATTAATTTTTTTTTGATATTGCTGCCTTTGCTTTTACACACCATATATTTTCTCTTGCGTTTTTATCACATTTTCGTATGGAAAGATATAATATTAAAATTTATTCATCAGATTCCATATATAATTAATCATTTATTGCTCATATCCGTCAAGTAACTCAGAACTTGTGTATCAGAAGTCAGAACTTGTGTGTGAACAGAGGTGTGAAAGAGTGAACAGAGGTGTGACAAAATTTGAAATATGTTTTTTAAGCTTTAAAACATACACTAGTCTTCGATTGCCCTTCACGAAACGGGAGAACTTTGAAGTTATTCCGAAAGAGATAACAATATATCACAAACGGACTCTTTTGATACCGTCTGTAAAGGCAACAAATAAAAAATTGCCATCATATTTTAAGTAGAAAATGGACCCGATTTTTATCGCCGAAGTATGCCTAACTTTCCTACAAAGACATTCCGAGCTTTGACTTTTGATTCATGGCAAATATCTGTACGGCATTTGTAAAAAATAGATTTTACTGAGTTCCTTTTCTCCATTTTCTCTTTCGGGTGTTATTTATTGTTTCGGAAGTCCGCCCTACCCCTCCCCCCCGTGGATACTTCAAAGGTTTTGTTATTTTATTTGAAATCCATCTCTCTATTTATTTGTTCTTGAATACCAAACGTTTATTTATTTCCTAGAAAAAAATCTTGTACTTTATCTTTATTGTAGTTTTGTAGCAGGTATCAACCAATATATACAATATATACATTGTACAGTGTCTTTCTTTAGAGGTACAGAACTTTAAAATTAAATTAAATATTTAAAAATCGCGGTAGCTGCCACGGTATTGGCCTTATTGGAAAGATAATTTTATGCCATTAGTGTTTAAATATGATCACGATTTTCGAAATAATTTTTCACAATTTGCAAGCGTTGGTCTAGCGTAAGTCTATTCATAGTCAAATGGCAAACCAAACAGATACCAGCTGTCAAACTGGCTATCGCTGGAAAAAGTGTTGCCAAAAAAAAACCCTCCAAAACTGTGGCATCATTCCAACAAAGCCAATACCATGGCCATTACCGCGATCTTTATGTGTTTTACTTAATCTTATTTTTTAAATTTTAAAGTTCTATACTTCTAAAAAAACATATCTTTCTATAGAACGCCTTCTAAGACAACTCCGGTATAATAGTTGACTCGAATCAGTCGGTCCAAGGAAAAATGCAACTCCCGGTAACTGAAAAGCTTTCCTTTTAACCTTCGGATAAATTTTGCAAATGACGAGTGTCAAATCCAGACCTTTGGCACAAAGTGATCTTCCCTCGCGTCCAGGCGGAGTGTCCGTTGCAGGAATTCGACCACCAGCCATTCCTGACATCTCAATCAATCAAATTCCCGTACGGATGGTCTCATACACAGGGGGCACTGTTCCTCACTTTTATCAGGAGAGTAAAATTCGCGCAAGTAGCGTGCACAGTCGACCATCTTAGTAACGCGATTTTATTGTTTGAGCAACACAATATGTGCTGTTCACGAGACACAACTTCCCAAAAATTGTCGTACTCAGTCAATGAATTTTAATTAGAAATGAAGAAAAGTGTTCACTAAGTAGATTAATTCATTCGGACAAAAAAGTTTTTTTACAAGGCTCTGTTGTGAGAACATTAAGATTGCAAGTACATTGTTACTTTTCAAAAATATGATTAAGGGTGTTATGCCGAGTAATAATAACGATATTGAAATGTCTTTGTAGTCCATTTTATCGTAGCAGTGTTGACTCCTTGCTTTTATTTTTACTGACACAAAATTATACGGTGAAGACATTATTGATAGTATTTGTCAACTGCATGTACCCAACTGTAGAATACAGGTTTCAATTTCTTCACGAGCATTGTATTTTTCATATATGCGAACACGCACAATTTTTTACGTTACCTACTTACGTTTGACATTCATTCTTTTATCCGCTATGATATACCACTATGTACTTGTACTTGGACATATCTACAATATGTAAAGCATGAATTCATTTTATATATAGTATTTCGTCCTCATAAATGTACAGCTGCTCATCTTGGCACAGGTTTCTCCTCATGAGATGAGTGGCACATTTCCTTACATACAGGTATTTAAGTTCACGATACTAAGAACTAAATTTGTAAATAAAAAAAATATGATGACAATACAAGCTCTGTTTTTAGTGAGATTTTATGCGTTTTTGTTCGAATCGTTTCAATGTAGTTTTATGATACAGCAGTTCTCTGCCTTGCCCGCCTCTTAAATATTGCGAAGTTTTCACAATATTGTCTTTTTTAAATTCCCATTTTATATCTTATTTTGGATGGGATAAAATATACTAAAACGTTCTCTTGTCTTTTAAATTTGTCTGTAGATTTAAGAATTATTTTTTCAGCTAGCCCATGTCTCGAGAGGTAGGTTTTCAAAGGGATTGTCTTACCGGCGTTTCTCTGAGACAGACAGCAGCCACCTTGATCATCCTTGTACTTTTCAAAATATCGTAACTAAGTCGTAATTGTCGCATTCTCAGAGAACAACAATAATATCATCGGTCACTACGTATACTGTCGAAAATTTGATTTTCGTTTTACAAACTTAAACTATTTAATTTATTTTATATTTTTGAGTAATGTTTTAAAAAGTTAAATTTTCCTTTATATTTGCTTTTATGAAAAAAAATCTACTTTTCTTTTAACATTTCCGAAAATATAGAGTAAATTATATAGTTCAAGATAGTAAAACGAAAATCGAATTTTTACACATTTAACAGTACACGTAGGGATCGTCGATATAGAAATAAATAAATTAATTCAATGAATAACACACACACACACACATATATATATAGATACTATAGATATTATTAATATATATATAGATATATATATTATATATTTAAATGTGGGATATAAAAGCAAATTTCGTTCGAATTCACGGCTAAAAAAGGCCGGAGATGGGGCTTGAACCCCGGGCCACTGAACCAGAACCGGCCGATTAATGCAAGTTGCCACGGCCGCCTCTCCTTAGACTGCCAAAAAGATGCTATAAATATATACTAGGGCTTAGCAAAGACGCGAACCAATGTGCCGCCATTTTTGACGGGTTACAGCTGGTATTTATAATAAAAGCTTATCTCTTTAAATGCTATGAGCGTGTTTACGCGCTAAACCATGTCCGTGAAAATACTCACTTTTCTACCTTAGGGCCGGTTGTTTCAAATTCGATCAAAGTAAGCGTAGAGTTTAAACTGAAATTTTACGTTCTCCACCAATCAGACGATCCGTTTCCGTAAAAATCTATGCTTTTATCGACCGCTTACTTTGATCGAACTTGAAACAACCGGGCCTAAGGCCCGGTTGTTTCAAGTTCGATCAAAGTAAGCGGTCGATAAAAGCATAGATTTTTACGAAAACGGATCGTCTGATTGGTGGAGAACGTAAAATTTCAGTTTAAACTCTACGCTTACTTTGATCGAATTTGAAACAACCGGGCCTTAGAGAGATAGGATTAAACACGATTTTCAGTGTCGTACATTTAAAGTCCAATCTCCCGTATGAATGATAATTCCCAGCATTTTATAGACGATTAAACCTTATAATATTGTACTGGAATCTGTCATTAACTCGTATGTTAATAATATCTTTTTAAGCCCCTGGTATTTAAAAGGTTAAAGATAGAGCACATTTTTTGTCCAACCCCAATAAGGTGTAAAGTAAAAATAGCATTTACTTGTATTACACCGTACTGTCTGAGAGAAAAAATACGGCTTACTATTGCAGAATAAAGAACTTTGAACCGTGAAAACGAATGCAGCTTTAATATTATGTTTTTTTGACATCGGCCATATTGAGAGGTCATTATTCAATTCCTTTTGGAGCACAGCGGGTTTGAGCCACAATTGAATCAAATTTAGAGAGCCCGAGAGGAGCGTACTTTATATAGAAGAAGAAAAAACATTATATTAATATTTTTTTTGGAATTCAACTATGTATTTCACACTATATCCACTCGCTTGCCTCGATTTTAACAAACATAGTCAGGATTGCCCGAAACAAACGGCCGGCCGCGCGACGCGTAAATTAAGAATTTACCGTAATCACTTTTTTTTCTAAGTAAGCTTACGAAGTCAATAATTATTTGGTATACATAAATAAACCGACTACATGAAAAATTTATTTGTTTATTTTTATCGGGATCGTTTTTTTCAAATCTTTTAAATACGCGTTAACAAGTCTCATCTTAAGAGGTAATTCGTTGAACCATTTCACACCTCTAAATGTACAATGATGTTGGGCAGTTGTGGTAATTCATAAAGCAATATCCTTTGTATGAGATTCTTCTGAATTATTAACATTACACGATATAGTTAGACTCCGGTAGAGCGATAAACTTTCTATAATTTATTCATTTATAACTTGTAAAGGTGTATTTTGTTTGACTAATGACCATAACATTTTTTTATAGCTTTTTTATAAAGTTATTAGTAGTTGCACCGCCGTGTACACTCGCGATAAAGTGTGGATTGCCTGTTCGGCGTTGCATGATATTTGCCAATCGATTCTTCATAAAGACATAACCTAACCTTTTTCATAGCATGGACGAAGAGAATTTTACAACTACCCATAAGCATAACATGACGTCGAACACAAGCGTGAAAAGTAACTTACATAATATATGGAATATTAAAAATTCATTCGCTTTTATCAAAGTCAAAAAATCTAATTTCTGCAAGGTTTTGAATGAATTTTTAATATTCGATATAAATAACTTTCATGACAGTCTTACGTCTTACAAAAATTAAGCCAGAAATATTGAAAAAAAAATGCACATTTTAATGTCGCTTATCTCCGTAACTGCCAACATTTTACCCAATATATGAAGAATATTTTCTTTTCAAAATTCAATGAAGAAGACTCTCCCGAAGACACTCCTTATTCCATTTTTAAATAGCTATCAACTTTATAAGGGGTGTCTCGTAGCTAGCAGCAAAAACTTCGGGGAGTCTTCTTTACCCGAAGTGTAAAGAATATTTTCTATTCAAAATTGAATGAAGAAGACTTTGCTACTAGACATACTATAATTATTTATTCATTAAAATACGCAAAAACCACGTGACTTGGCTTTCGGGCAGTAAGCTTGTAGGGGAATTGTCTGTCGGGAAGTTAGCTTATAGGGGAATTGTCTGTCGGGAAGTTAGCTTGTAGGGGAATTGTCTGTCGGGAAGTTAGCTTGTAGGGGAATTGTCTGTCGGGAAGTTAGCTTGTAGGGGAATTGTCTGTCGGGAAGTTAGCTTGTAGGGGAATTGTCTGTCGGGAAGTTAGCTTGTAGGGGAATTGTCTGTCGGGAAGTTAGCTTGTAGGGGAATTGTCTGTCGGGAAGTTAGCTTGTAGGGGAATTGTCTGTCGGGAAGTTATCTGATATCCGGTAATCAGGCGCGTGCAGTGGGAACATTGAAGCATAACTTTTTTGTAAAAAAAAAACAAATCAAATATTTATGCTTCAGATTTTTATGATATATCAAAACATGAATGCTCTGATAACAATTTTATTGTGATAGAAATATTACGAAATATATGTTGTATTCCGATTTTTTTCCAAATAATTGGTAACGTAAAAGTCATGCTGCGATGTTCCCACTGCCGGTTATGTGTTACATTTCAGTATTCCTCACCTGAGCAGATATGCATCCGTACTCTGAAAATAACAATGTCTGGATCTTTAAGATCTTTATCCCAACACTTAAAAGACGATAATAAAAATTAAAAATGTCCAGAGCGGATTTTGTAATTCTACGGCTCAAATAGTTATTAAAAGATGATATATGAAAGATTGTTTCTTACAAACTTATTAATTTCTTCATCCACAGCGTCCAGATGAAATATCATGGCTAAACTTGTCATGACCGCGTTCGGCGTTACCGCGTATTCAAATCTTCCCATCTTGACATTTGACATATAACAATTTACATCTTCCTCCCTCCCTCTATATCTATCTCATGTGAAACTTACAGAAACAAACACCGACGTAAAGCTATGTCTCGTTTATTTTTAATTTTTATTATAGTCTATTAAGTGTTGGGATAAAGATCTTAAAGATCCAGACATATCTGTCAAAAAATGTCAAGATGGGAAGAATTGAATACGCGGTAAAGCCGAACGCGGTCATGACAAGTTTAGCCATGATATTTCATCTGGACGCTGTGGATGAAGAAATTAATACGACTGTAAGAAAAAATCTTTCTTATATCATCTTTTAATACAGTGTATTTGAGCCGTAGAATTACAAAATCCGCTCTGGACATTTTTAATTTTTATTATCGTCTATTAAGTGTTGGGATAAAGATCTTAAAGATCCAGACATTGTTATTTTCAGAATCGGGCCGTTGATCAGACAGCAGCTAGCTGCCCGAACAACTCTATTTTGCGATGAACGTTGCAACTCCAATCCGCGAATCCCGTTATATATTTGGAGGTATATATAGAGCACGACCAACCTTAATATGCGGCTGAGATTTCGGCTATGCGCAGTTGTTCGAAGACGTTGTGTCAAACTTCCAGCGGCAACTGAAGCTAATTGACCGAATTTTGGATTGGGTCACGTCCCTTTTCTACCGCGTTTGTGCGCAGATAAGTTCAATCGCATTCTTACAGTGGTCATACTATAAATATTCAATTAAAAGAATTGTATAGTCATAAATTAAAGTAAAGAGATGACATACATGTGTACTATTTTATAAATAATAAATAAAAAAAGTAACAATTTGAAGTGTTTATCGTACCGATAAAATATACAACAGGCCAGGAAACTACTCTACCCGTAGACCGATTATTTCTCTACAATATATATTATTTACCGAAATTATAAATTTCTCTTTTCCCGTTCGGTGTAAACCCTTTTTATCTTTCCAAAACAAATTGGTCTTTCAAAATGAAATGCCCGGAAAAATATATTACGTACACGAAGGCTGACACGCATGTTCCTTGTAAAATTTTATGTGTAAATTTATATCACGCTATTATTAAGCTGTTAATCCTCTATCACCACGATATACGGCGAGGCTCTATAACGAGATAGTAGTAATAAATTTCAGATGGGCCCGTTGTGCCTGCCTCCAGTACAGCCCTGTAGCTGATTGGACAACAATGATCAATGAAGATCGCTGCTGTGCATGTCTGCCTGCTTTGTGTGCCATCTACAATTTGTAATTATCGACCATCTAAAGATTCTTTATATTCTAATACAAGCAGACGCTACGAGTTAAAAGAAAGGGAGTAAAAAAGTAACCCATAAAAACCAAATTTTTACTATACTCCCTTTCTTTGTAAAATATAACGATAATTAAAGACGAATTAAAACATATTATATAACACTAAATTTACAGAAATTTAATATATTTCTAAAATGTCACATGTTTTGAGGTGTCAAGATATTGATAGATTCAATTATCATCAATATCATACCTTATGAATTTCCAGCGTCAAATGATTTAGTCAGAATCAGATTTGAGTAATGTAGAATTCTTCAAAACTAAGCAGAAATCTAAAAGAAATAAATTATTATTTGATTTTTTCCCAAAAAACCCAATTTTGCTGTCATCTGTGAGCCAATTGTTTTGTAAATTTTCGAAATTCGTAGTGATGTACCACCTATTATACCGACGGAGTAATTCAAATTTAGAAAATATTCCGCGACGTTATCGGGCCGCAGCGCCGTTGCTAATCAAACTTTTCTAATGATTCCAATTTGAAAAAAAAACAATAAAATTTCTAAAAATCCGAAATTATACTATAATTATTAATTTTTTTTAACGAAAATTTGATAGATCTTCTTGATCGTTGCCACGAGTCTGCTTGCCAAGTTTCAGCTCGATTGGATCACGGGAAAAGAGTCAAAAATCGATCCAAAGTTTTTGTTGACGGCTAGCAAGCAGACGCCACGAGTTAATATAAAGGGAGTAAAAATACAGCGTAGTCTTAAAAATCTTAACAATAGATATATAAAATATAGGTATATGTAATCATTTCGTGGTTCCGTCAGAGTATTATATATTAACTGTTGAACGTCCAAGAGTTATTTCTCATCATCACTATGGTTCTTGGTGTGATGGGGCATGGCCGACTCAAGAATCTTCCTTAATCTCTCCTTTACGAGGCATTTACCGAGATCTGGATTTTTAAGACATATATGTCATTGAAGATGTTGTCACTCCATCTCAGCTTTAGTCTTTCCCAGCTTCTGCATCCTCGCGTTCTGCAATAATCTCGGTGCTGGCTGTTCCATTATCTCTTCGCATGGCCCAGCCGCCGACATCTTCCTATTTTAATAAATCTTGAGATACTTTTCTTATTATCTACTCAATTTTTTTTTTCAAAAACATTCATTCTTTATAGTCAGTTCTTATGTTTTAGACTACATCATTCTTATGTTTTTTGTTATTCATGTGTTTAGACCACATCATTTTAGTGTTCTAGATTAAGCATTTCGTATATTGAAACATTGGTGGTTCTGAAGAACAATCGGGATTTTAAACAATTTTGGATGCGGAAATATCAACGGTTTGCGCTAAATATGCGTTTTTTGATGTCTTATGTTATAGTATTTTTATTTATTAACAAACCTTGGGACCCTCATCTCCTTATATATACTATGTATAAATCACATTGTTGTATCGTCTATGAAAAAATTCATTTAGAGTTGAACCTTACATTAACTATTTTTAAGGGATATACCTAATAGCAAAAAATTGAAGTAAGCGTATAAAAATAATATTCTAGTAATAATTTTAAAATCAAAATTAAATATGCTATTTCGAGGAGAGGCCCGGTATACGTGTTTGAGAATTTGTTACTTAACTTTTTAGCACGGTTCTTTCAATGGAACAATAGTTGGGGTTGGGTAAGGTTCAAGTGTTTGATTTTAGATATTTTCAACGTTTCTGGACAAATGAAACATTGAAACGTTTCGTGTACTGGAACCAAATACCTACAATCTACAAAGGCCGTCGTCTCCGATTGAAAGAAAACAAATGCGATTTGCGATGAAAGCTTTCAGTATTATTCGCGTTAAAGTTTGTTTCCATCAACAATATAAGTAAAATGCTTCAGTGATACTTTCAATGAGCACAATCAATTGCGTAAACATCTACAATGTGTGAATATATAGTCTCATTGGATATATTTGATATTAAATGTCAAAGTTTTCTGATTCAACGACGTACACCCAATTCTCTATTTACACGGTGAATTGGCTACCGAAAAAATCTTGTCAACGAAGATCGTAGAGATTAAAGATCGGTAAACATCTTTTCATTTAAGAAAGACAATCTAAATAGTATGCGTAAGCCATGTGTACGACCCACACTGTTTGGTTATGATGGGAAATCATAATGGGACCAGTAGATGACTATTGATAACAATAACCGGTTGATAATATTAATCAAAAAAAAAATATTACAAAAAATCTAAACGATCCACACTGATCACTTTGTAATAATTTATTAATATGTTATTTTTCGTCTAATAAGCAGTATTGAGTTTATGTATTGAAACTATTGACACTACGCGCGCACAGTTCCTTCGTGCAGCCTGTATAGCCGTAACGCTTCAGGTAATAATTCACATACACAGTCACCTATTTTCTATTAATTATTGTCGGGCAATTAATTACTTAGAAAATTTACAAGAAAAGGATGACTTTTGGAGGAATTTCCTTAGAATTTAAATCTTATGTATAAACAATATCCGAAGTTTGAATGTTAAAGGCGGATATTTTAAAAATAATTATGTACACAGACAATCCTGAAGAAGAGAACATTGTTCTCGAATCAAGTAGATTGTATAATCTAATAAAGTGGTGAAAACAAAGTGATTTGTGTTTTATTTTAATAATTTTGCAACCGATAAGTGGTTGCAGTGTCCAAAGTCCACGGTAAAATCGTTTTTACTGTGCCGTGTTAAACGAGAATTGGGCGCATTCGAAAGACAATTGAATGCAGACAATCGATTGGAGTATAATTGTCCTTATAAAATATACAAACATCCGCTTTGCCGGGAAATGTGGCGGGAGCGTCGGGAAGTGGGCAAAGTGCACGACCCGGGGACCTCGCACTTCTCCGGGCTATTAAAGGCAGACGTTTATCAAATAATAAAGTCGGGCCGAGTGACCGGCCACCAGAGCATCTGTAAATATTTATTGTCGCTCGGGCTTTACCAATAAATGTTATTTCGACGTCAAAATGTTCGCAGATAAAGAAACAGTAGAAAGGAAAAATGAGGAATATTTTCACGCTATAAAGGGAACTGAACCGCAAATATATATTATTTATATTTAAATAGGAATGAGCTGGGCTGCTTTTGGCAAACTCAAACATATCTTTGAGAACAAAGAGATCCCAATTAGCCTAAAAAGAAAATCATGCATACTGCCAGTGATGACGTATGGATTGGAGACTATGACCCTTACAAAGAAAAGTGTAGAAAAGCTCAAATGCACACAACGATCCATGGAGAGACCCATGCTTGGAGTAAGCCTAAGAAGAATTAGAAACGACGAAATTAGGCGCAGAACTAGAGTAGAGGATATCATGGATCGTGTAGCGAAGCTAAAATGGCAATGGACAGGACACGTTGCAAGACAGGATACTACAAGATTGCCTCCAAGAGTTCTGAAATGGAGACCTTGGGAAAATAAAAGAGGCATCGGAAGACCTCAAAAGAGATGGGCCGATGTATTGTAGCTGTGGGGGGAAGGAAATGGCTACAATTAGCCAACAACAGGGAAGAATGGAAAAATAAGGAAGAGGCCTATATCCAGCAGTGGAAAGACGAAGGCTGATGAAGAAAAAGATATGAGTTAAAGTAGTATAATTTTCGAACAAGTAAAAAATACTTAAATAAATAAATTTCGACTTTGTCAATAAGATTTACATAATTTATGAATAATACTGCATATATGCATAGAGTGATCACTTAAGCCAGCTCATACAGGTCATAAATCCTGGACAACATCCTATAAAAAGACTTTCATACATGTTTCTCATATAAATAGTTTCGTCTCTGCGAGACTTCTATAATTTATCTTAATTAATTAATCATCCCTCTGGGGAAAAAACCCAGTATTGTTTAAAAAAAAACCACTGTGTTTTCAAAACATACCCACATATAAAAATATTGTAAAAATATTAAAGTGTATTCATTTAATCTATTCATTGCATGTTTTACTCGTTATCTCCTCGTCGGCGTCGCTGTCTGCTGACACAGTTTATATTGCTATATTTTGTTCTCGTTTTAATAAGGATTATTATAAGAAAGTCAATAGCTAACCGTTTTTGTAGCACGGTCGAGGATAATGCTATGGCTATGCTCATACATAGCATGATATCATAGATAAGCGTGAACAAATTAAATTAATTTTAAAAACTAACAGACTTTGTATAATCCACACAGATTTAATATAACGTTGACTGTTTCGACATGACCTTACTTCGTCAGGAATAAGACGGACGCACAGTAAATGTTAGTGTTGTCACTAGTGTTATATACATAATTTAAGACTAATATTCAAATTAGGTATATATATTGGGGTTATACCACCCTGGGAACATAAAATTCAGGTAGAAATTTGGTGATGTTTTTACAAGGTGTTTAATTATATTTTTTATAAGCATTTGATAAAAAAAATAATTTTTACTGTTTTTTGTTGTTGTTGATAAAAGTAAACAAAATGACTGCATCATGTCCTTTTCTGTGGAGCTCCTCAATTGGAATGGACATGATTAGCCTAAGTAGGTGAGTATATATATATCTAATTTTATTTCATAAAAAAAACTCTTTGCTATCTACTGCGTCATCACCAATCAGAACATCACCAATCAATCAGAACACAGCAAACAGAGGCGGGCAGATAACAGGAAAGGTCCTAAAAAAGTAAAGAATAATCTAACCTAACTCATCCGTATTAGAACGCGAACAAAAGAAACCAGCGCAAACTGAGTTAGCAGACAGTGGCGGGAACAATAGAAAAGTTCTGTAATGTCGGTAGGTATGGGTTATTTGACAAATCGCGACGTTTCGCGTGAGCTCATTTTTCTGACTTTTAATTGGTCATTAAAAAATGTCCTCATTCAGTCGGTAACTGATACGTTGTTGATGTCGTCATCAATAACTAATGAATGGGATTAATGGCGTCGACATTCTCGGCTCAGCCGAGAGATAAAAGGGGTGTCAACAGAATCACACATGTCAGATTTCCACGGTCGCTATAGCTGTACTACTATATATACCTAGCTGTTATTATTATGTTGCTTTAGACAAATAAAGGGAGGGATTATTTGAGACCTGAAGACGTATTACTTCAATCATACCCGTAAGACCGGGATATAACAGGTTTTAAAAAAGTAAAGCCGTTCATAATTTTTTTTTCATTTCATAATCAATTCAATTCATAATCAAATAACACTTTCTTTTTTTGTTTTTCTCTCTGTTTATATTATTTTTGCAAATAACTGTTATATACCTACATATGTAAAAGCCTATTTAGGCGTAAATGAATGAATAAATAAATAAATAATCCCGAGGCAGGTGTTGCCGGTCCGCGCGGCGAGGCCCCGCGGTCCGGAGCGTGCTCCGATGACATAAACAGGTTTCGTAAAAAGTACAAAGTAGCAGCGGCCGTAAAAGCTTCTGGATAATCACCCCCGCTATTATCATAATTGGAGACATTTTCGCGCACGAAACACACTCCCGAGCGCGGCCATTGTTCCCCGACAGCTCGCGCGACCGGCTGCTGGGCCGGCTTACAGTTCAAGTCGGATTGGCAACTTTGGAGCGGGATCTCGCCGTTAAATAATACGCGAGATTAGCCAAAAGACAACGAGAAGGCGAAATGCAGCTGATGGCCGCCCGAGGTAGCGGCGCTCGGCGCGGGACAAAAGGGGAGCGCGAGTTAAACGTGAAAAACAATTTAGGGCCGGTCTTATAAACGTCCGTTAGTTAGATGTCAGACCAAATAAACCGAAATTTGATACAAATGTCACTTTTTTCGTCTTATAACAATCCGTTAATCAAATTTTAGTAAAATTTTACCGACGGCCGATACCGACAGTCGAACCACCAGTTTACCGTCCGTTAGTTGAAACTGACAGAAGTATGACAGATTGACGTATTATTTTTTAAGGTTAGGTCCGCTGTCAATTTGCGTTTAATGCTGTTTGTTTAATATGTACATATATACCGTGCTGACTGTTGCTACATTTTCAAGGAAAAATGTTTTCACATAACGATGTCGAGCTATTATTGTATTCAAGTTCGTCGGATAAAGAACAAACTCGACGACAAAGAATGTTCAATATACGAGTAGATTATTTTAATATTTTAGATGACGCAGATTTTATCTACCGCTTTCGCTTGTCAAAAAGGTCTGCTCAAGAGCTTATATGAGCTTCTAGAAGATATTGGGAACAATGTAAAAAGGCGCATCCGTAGGAATCTGACATTATCACCAACTACAAAATTGCTTGTTGCCTCGAGATTCTATGCTCTAGGATCAATATTATTAGCTGCTCAGACTAAGTTGGGGTTTTAAAGGCTATTACCAATGTAGTGTTGTGGGAAGTATCCCAAAAATCTGATGCGAGCGAGAAATTTTAGATAGAAAAGAGATATAATTCGCTTTTGACAGCTCTAAAATCATAGACAAGAGCAGTGCGATATTGCGATACTTACGGACGGTAAAAAAAGTTTTATAAGACGAGCATCGGTAACATTTATAAACGAACGGCCATCCGTTAGTATATTGTCGATAGACTAACGGAAATTTGGTCTTTCGTTTATAAGACCGGCCCTTAGTAGTTAGGAAAACGTATATGTATAGACGTACCACTATAACTTGGCGTGCGAGGGAGGGCGTCGCTGTCGCGTAACAGAAGTTGTCAGGGTGTAAATTTATTACACAATACATAATGTACAGAATGTCCGGTGACCGGTGTCGTATTAAATACAGAAATTTGATCGGGCAGCACTAAAGAAACCATGCAGTAATGGCGGCCGTTCTATCTGTCAAGCTGTCAGACTGTAATATCGGTCCATTATTCGCTTTTGCAGCTTTGCAAAACTTTAATACTTCATTGGCAATTGTTCTTGCACCATCCCGGACTGTTTAGGATGTTTTGGACATAATAATTCAGTGTATATTGGTAATCAAGATGACACAGCTCGCGCTCAAAGACGAGAATGAACTGAATAACAGGGCGAGGGGTTACCGCCGAGTGCGGGCGGGATGGGTTTTAGTTCAAAATTCGCCGCACGCCAAGTTACGTTGGGCAAGCGATACGCGAGATAGATGGTTAGTAGGTATTCGAAGGAAATTTATAGCGAAGAGCATTGTGAGCAGGCCTGTCTCACTGATCCCTTTGGGAGTCCCTTGTCTCGAGACATAATATCACGACACTACGTGAACTACGAACAGCAACACGGGAATAGAGACGATTTTTTGGGTTAAACATTCAATAACAGCAGACCTGGTGGAGCCGCGGCCCGATAAAGATCCGATGGCAGCGAGCAATATCGGATTTGCCAGTATTTTTTGCGTTATCAATACGAAAGCAGTGTTTTTGTGCCTTATTTTTTAATTATTATTTTTTGTTTTTCAATTGATTCATATATTTTTAATGATATCCAATAACTGCGAGTAATCAAGAACTTCAGCAATAAATTTAAAAATAAATTTTCAAATAATTTAGAAAAACAAAATACATTATTCATTTTGATATTTTGACATACATATAACACCCTGACGATGGAAAGGTATTTCCGAAACATGTAGGTGTAATTAATCAAATAATATAAGTAGATTTATACAAATAATACAATCAATATTTTTTTTATTATTTTTTGTATTGTCGCTTCTCTGTGATATTTATTTACCTTTGGGAAAGTTGACAGTAAATCTTAAAATTAACATTACAAATTACATAATAAAAAAATAGTAAACTATGCCGATTATGAACATTCCACTGATGATTTCCATGAAAGTGTGACAATAATAATTTTTGGCCTCAAAATATGTTGAGGAGGGGTGGGGAGGGTGAAGCGGGAAGTAGGATTAGGATAAATGAAAGAAGATATGGAATGTGATACGGATGTGGAATGCGAGGCCCTCACAATTGCGACTTTGGCGACTGTAGGAGTATAAAATAAATACGTCACTGTGATATATGTATTGAGTCTTAATATATTTTATTAACTATTTATTTAAATATAACTGTATATAAATATAAAAATTAACTGTCATGTTCTTTCATTCGGAGGATTTTTAACAAAAGCAAAAAATCGTCAACCTGTACCAAAAAGCAATAGGATAGTAGGTTGTACCTTTTCAAGATTTTCAATAGAAATTGCAACGAGAAGAGTTGGGAAAGGATCTGTGAAAGGCTGGGAGTGAAGAGGGTGGGTAATCTTATTACAGGGGATGCAAACCATCACATTTAAGTGACGCCACGAGGGACGCCCGAGGGAGACAGGTAGATGGAATAATGGAAATTGTGAATTAGAAGAAGATAACGAGGATTAATCTTCGGTATTGAACAGCAGTTTGGGGATGAGCGCGAGAGTATAAAGTTCTACCATTGCGAATATTCCACAGATATCTCTATTCAACTCGCTCCTGTAAGAGCAATTAAACTATTTAATCGCTCCATCGTCTTGTTGATATTACTCTATTATTTGCTGTCCACTGTTACGAGAACCAAATTTTTTCAAATTATCTTCATATTTTCAACGTATCATCGAATAATTAATCGTAGTGACACGAAATATTTATTAATACCACTTAATGTGTGAAATTCCGATATAAACGGAATTAAAGAATGTGTGGGAGAATGTGAAATATTGACAATGGTAGAAATGTGACGAACGGAAGAGCTTTTAATGTGCACAAACCAATTGCGATGAAAAGTTTGTTCGCTAGGGGTGATACGCGTAAAATAGAGATGGTAGAGAGGCGAGTGACTGAAAGTAGGAAAAATAAAGTGAATGGCGCTTTGAGCACAATATTATAGCACAAATTACAATCACTGGTGGTCAAAAGCAAAACTGTCTAAATTCTGCATGTGGAACGTACGAGTTTGGAAACAGTGGTATATGTAGAGAAATGGTATGAAAATACATGATGCGAAGGCCGATAAAGTAGCCAGCAAAAGACGTGAGAAAGTAAACCATAGTACTGAGAAGAAAATATTTTCAACGATAAACAAATAAACATCAATGAAGGAATATTGCTTCCTTTTCGAGGAAAGCTAAGATGAATACTAGGGGCGCGCAGTGAGAACAATAGGCGTGACTAAGCGTATATTTTGAAAAGACTCCGAAATAAGAAATATATCTCATAATATTCCTATCACTATAATTAACAAATTATTCAGATTTTAATATTTCATAATATTCCGCCAGGTAAATATTTCATTTCGATTTTTTTCTCCAAATATATGTTTAAATAAATGGTTCTTATTGTCACTGCCCTCCCCTGCCCAATAAATAGGTACGGGTTTAAATGATGACACTGAATGTAGACAATGCGAGAAGTGTTCACGAGGACAACAGAGTGTGGCATTCTATTTGTGGCCTCCTCGGGCAAACGGCGTTTGATAAGAAACATAATTGTAATATTAGTAACTAAGGCCCGGTTGCGCCATCTAAAGTAAAGGTAAAGTTTTAGTAAAAAAGTTACATGAGTAACGTTTTTTACTAAAACGGGTTGCGCCATCTATGGTAAAAATATTTAACTCGCCGAAGTACATACATCTGAGTAACTTTTTTTTACTCTCCAAGATAGATGGGTAAAGGTAAAAACGTTGGTAAAAAAAATGGCCGTCCTCTCACAGCTGATTTGAAAATGTGACATTTATCCATATAGGTACTTGTCATTTGAATTTTGTCGCTGTCATTTTCGTATTGAAATTTGTAAATATTAAAATGAATCTTTTAATTTCGCGTTATTTTAGCGATGGTTTGACGTTTGTTTGGTTTGTTTTATAGAATAAAGTGGTTTGTTTGAACTGGTTTTGAACCGCAAAAGTACGTATTGCCAGTGGTGAAAAACTGAAATAAATCAAATTCCATAGACAAATGCGGTATTTGAGGTTTATTCCGCTTGGCACCCTATTAGCCTTATGATTGGTTTGACAGCGGTAAAAAAGCTGTTTGTGCAACCCGAAATCGAGTTAACTCTGATCTGAGGGTAAAAAAAGTTACTCGGGTCAATGTTACTCGAACCAAATTTACTTCTGCTGGCGCAACCGAGCCTAAGAGATGCAAAACATTGGTTGAATTCTGTGAAAGCCAAGACGGTGTTGATTACAGTGTGAAGGGTTGCTAATTCGCGGTTAATAATTTGCTAAGTTGCGTATAAGAAAAATGAAACAAAAAATAATGCTAAAAAAACGAAAACAAAAATCAAGGACTTTCTATGCAAGTAATAATTAAAATGTTTAGTTTGATGGTTAAATGCAGAATATTTATTTTGTTTTATTTGAGACTTAAATATTTTACCTATTTGCTGTATGTCAGTAAAAAGTCATATCAATTGTAGGTCTTTCCATTTATGAAAGACAATCGTATTAGTAAGTGTAAGTCGTGCGTACGAGGCACATTGTTCGTTGTGCTGGTGTTTACGGGTATAAACACCAACACAACGAAACAAAGCGCCTCGTACGCACGGCTTACACATACTAATTCAATTTCTTTCTTAAATGAAAAGAACTCTACAAACAATTTTCCAACTTGAGCTCCGCCTTTTGGAAAAATTTCGTGTGACGTTTTAAAATTGTTTAAATTAATGTATTATTCTCACATCCTAAATATGTAGGTACAACCGTCAGCCCTGAGATTTACCGATAATTCTAATTCCTGGAAGTAATTTTAATTAGGCGAAGTTATTCCGACAAATACGTTCAAATTCGGAAAAGTATTTAGAAATATTCACTGGAAAAATGAAAGAATGTTTCATTAAATTTCAGTAATCAACTCACTAGTGTCGGGAGAAATAATATACATTACATAAAGCTAAAAAATATTAATCTGATATTTAAAAATACTTAATTTAATCTGTGTTCTTTTTTACTTTTTTTCTAGGTCTGATATTAACGAAGACATGAATTTGTAACTTAAAAAATGGATTAGGTAATGATTTGGAAGAATGAAGATTTGGAAGAACCTTAAGATTTTTTTCTAAGGTCAATTTTTCAGAAAATTTTCATCGAATTTTAACAAGAACTATGGGAATATCGTGTCTACAAAACCGATAAATCCTATATACATATAAAAACGTTTAAATGGAGGATAATTTCGAGATATACTAGACATAATAAGTGAATTCAATTCCGAACCAATTTGATCATTAAATATTACATTTATAAATAAAATAACAAATACAATTTGCGTAAGATATTATTTATATTTAAGTAATATCTTACGCAAATTGTATTTGTAAGTTGGGAATCTTTGAACAAAAAATAACGTAAACATCATAATAATGCAAGATTGACAAATTACAATTTGGGTTAACGTATTTTTTGTTATGAATAATATGGTCAAAGCATCGAGTATGTCTCCGGTTGTTCATCAGTGGTAATGGTAATAGTTAAGCAAAAAGCATAAATGTTTGCGTTTACCGCCAATCAAACAACCCGTTTTAGCAAAAATCTATCCTTTTTGCTTTACCATTACCAACGATCAAAGAACCGACGTTTAAAGAAATTTTGTGACTCCGATATATTAATCCCGAAAGTTTCGGGATTGTACGTAATAGTCCCGGAATTCAAAAACACAGTAAACCAGGTCAGAATCCTGGATACCTTAGTGAATTAAATTTTCGGATGATTCGTCATGAGACATGAGGACCCACCGCAATATGTAGTTTTGTCATCGAAAATTACCTAACTAAAATCCTCCACAGGGAGCTTATAAATATTATGACATTTAAGACACAGATTTAAGTGTGTCAATTGTCCACACAGGTTTAGAGATTGAAGAGCTGAATAGCGCGGAATATAATCGCTCCCGTACGAGCGGGAGGGACAATCTCGGATGATGTTCCCCGATTGAAACGTTGCGACTCCGCGAAAACAGTCGCACAAAAGCAGACGGGAACAAATGAATCCTGGAGTTTGACAAATGGCGCTGTCGGGCTCGGCCGCGCGAGGCGCAAGGGAGGTTTCGGCGCGGGCTGAGGGCGCACGAACGCGCGTATGCAAACACGGTTAGGGGAGGGTGGCGGAGGGTGGCTTGAGGTTGGTGGAATTTCACAGATCGTTGCGTTTCACCGATGCTCGGTTAGGGTTAAATAAAAATAAGAAAGCCGCGCGGGGACCGGCGACACCCGGGCCCGGAGCGGGGCCGGATAAGCGATCGGACTTAAAAGCTCGCATTTTATTAAATAACTAGCGGTAATCCGTCAAAAATGACGGTACTTGTACATGCCGGTTCCTAAAGAATAAGTATTTATCAATTAATGTATATTATAGATATCTCACAGAGACGAAACTATATTTATTATGGGAAAGTAGGTGTAGAAGTCATTTGGGTGTACATAGGACTTATGACCTATCTTATGGTTGGCTTAAGTGATCACTTTACACAATGTAACATTCGCCGTTTCCACCCATGATAGAATATACCATGCTTATTCATTTTTTGGAAGTTGTATATATGTTCAAATTGCGTGGAAAGCTTTCACATATGAGTTGTAAGATAACATATGAATGTTACATTGTGTAAAGTGATCACTTAAGCCAACCATAAGATAGGTCATAAGTCCTATGTACACCCAAATGACTTCTATACCTACTTTCCCATAATAAATATAGTTTCGTCTCTGTGAGATATCTATAATATACATTAATTGATTAATAATGTCTCTGTGACATAAATCCAGCACTGTTCTGAAAGATTTGAACAAACTCAAAATATTCTGAATAAGTATTTACTTATTTAGAGCCGACACCCATGAGACAGTAATAACGACTTTTATCAAAATATTAGAATATTTTTATTTATATTTCGCCTGTCGGCAGTTAATGATTCTACATACTTTAAACCCTGGCGATTGTGCGTAAATTTAAATGTGGTACTGTCATTTGATGGCATTATCACTCTAGCGACATCGTAGTTAAATAATTATTATAAATAAAATAGACATCAAAATAAATTAAAAAATAAAATGAGAAAGATATGTCACTGATCTCGGAAAAATGTTTATATGGCCAGTGAACCCAAAGAAAATATATTTTAGAAAATATATTGTGCGCCCTATACCTAACCTTTTTAAAGGTAAAAATGGTTCGCGTCTTTGCTAAATCCTATATGTACTGTATTTTTTGACGGGTCACGCAGGCTCAGCGGTAGCAACATCGTTAAGTTGCGGCCGGTTGGGTTTGCTGGTCCGGGGTCCAAGCCCGTTTAATTTCGTTTTTTAGCCGTGGAATTGAACGAAATTACGGACGTTACACAAAGTTACGGACAGACAGACATACAGAGGGACGGACATACGCACTGACAACGAAATTATTATAATTGAGATTAATTTTTGAGGGTCCACCAGTAAAATGTTGCGGCTTTGGAAATAGCGCGTGATTTTCTATATATTTTCACTTACAACACATAGCAACGTAATAAATATGAGTTTTTGAACTATGCATCCCGAAACTAGATGAGCAGGCAGCTTTAGAGTTTTATTTAGATAAAATTCATCAACGCTAGTCAAGCTGAATGATGTTACTACTGTTATTGTATAAGGTTATGGATGTGCAATGTAATGATGATAATGAGAGAATTAGAAATTTAATTTTTTTATAAAAGATTTTTAATAAAAGATAGAATTTTATAAAAGAAGTGATTTATTTTATTATACTCGTAAAAGCACGTCAAGACAAAATTATTAGGTTGATAGGATAATAATCGGACGTAGTTATGCAGAAAGCGACCAACTCAAAAAGCATGGAATTGAGAAAATGGCTTCTAAAAATTTTAATCTACACACAACTAATACGTCGATGTTTAATTCATCATTGCATATTTTTTTGAAAAAGGTTCATTGTAAAAATAATTTAATGTTATTATAAGGAGAAAAAAAATTACTTACGAAGATATGACGCTTATCATAGGTTCGATTCTTTCTACAAACAGTAAGAAGCGTAGAAAACGTTCAACCTACTTGGATGTTTTCTGCAAAATTATCATCGTGTAGTAAAAGCAGAATGAAACAAAATAGTATAGCACTTAGACCTTGGGCGATTTCAGCATATAAAGATATCATAAGACGCTTGTGTGGAAAATCTTTGGTCGATAGAGTGAGGAATGAACAAATTAGAAGTGAATGCAATGCTGGCTGTAGTGTGGTAGATAGAATAAAGAAAGGAGTGCTGAGATGGTTTGGTCATGTGGAACGTATGAACGAGGAAAGGATGGTTAAGAAAATATATGAGGCGAATGTTGAAGGCAACAGGAATAGAGGGCGTCCGCGAAAGACCTGGCACGATCAGGTACTACAAGTATTTGAGGATGGCCCTGTTAAAAGCCGCAACAATCGTAGAACGTGTATGAGAAGATGTATGAATGTGGCCGAAGCAAAAGTGGTGTGCCAGGATAGAAGAGTGTGGCGTTCAATCCTCTCTGCCTACCCCTGCAGGGAAACGGCGTGATGGTTAGTTAGTTAGTTAGTTAAGATATCATATTGTGCTGTCCAAAACCGTATAAAACTCATTTTGAGCATTTTGTGGGTCGGTCGCTTTCTGCATAACTACGTCCAATTGTGGTTTTCGTTCTGTTCATGCTAGCCTGTCCTAGCTGTTTTAAGCTGCTACCTGTTGATTAAGTTCAACTTTTGCGCAAAGGGTGAACATATTACTTGATGATTCGATATTTATATCTGGTCTAACAATATCGACATCATCATTCTTAAAATCATCTTGTTGGCACTTGAATTTGTTTCAAATTCATTTAATCCTTCTTCTGGCTGGTCGTCTGAGTTAAGGTACAGATACACATGCTTCTTTACTGGCATGCTAATGAGCATGCCACTAATAAGCATCGCCTAACAACCTTACACCACTTGATCATTACTCCGGCATGCTGATTAGTGGCATGCTCATAAATAAGCATGCCCAAGCAGCTAACAATCAAACACACATGCTCAGTAGATGCGCATGCTCTTTCATAGAATTAGGAGGACGCTCTGTTCAAAATGGAAACTTGCAAACTGAAATAGAAAATTCAATTGAACCACATAAATCAAAAAAAGTTTCCCGAGTTCCATCGCACATTTTTGATTTTAGTTTATATAATTTTTATGTGAAGATTTGAATCATTCATGCCTATTAATAAAGTTTCGTAAACATTATTTCTCACTATATTATTTTTACACAACGGTGACCGAGTATTCCGCAGACATTCGTGATTCCTATAATAAGTCACGAAAAGTAATGTTTGAGAAGATCGCATCGATAATACTAGCCGCGAAGCCCGCGAATGACATAAGCATGCTCATAAATAAGCAAGTCTGTTCACACATGCTCCAAAGATACCCCTTCTCTATGGTGAATGACAGTGGCATGCTTATATGAGCTTATTAAATGAGCATGCCACTAGGTGGCATGCTCATTTCTAGCAATGTGCGTACACACATGCCACTAATAAGCATGCCACTGTCAAAGTCGATACTGCGCATGCTCACGTGCCACTAAAGAAGCATGTGTATCAGACGCCTTATGTATTAAAAAAAATAGCGACAGTGCACATGCGAAACCGCGGATACAGATACCGCGAGCATTACTGGGGATTACTTTATTTTGAATACGTATGGAGCTCTCTTGCCGAAATTCAGTTAAACCATATGGAATTCAGTGACGCGTATCCTTGGAACAACAAGGGTATCGTTTGACATTTAGATTAAACTGAGAAGTGTAAATACGCATCTTTCGATTTCTTTGGCGAGGTTTTAGTTTATCGTCCAAGAGATACATTTTTCAAATAAAAATAACGCTGTATAATTAAGAATAGTAAAATACACCTAATTCTGATTTTAAGGCCCGAGATAAAATAAAACTCGCATATTTTATTCGTATTCAAATCAACAGTTGTATTACTAAAATATGACTTTGTTATCTATTAAGGGATTAGAGTACCCTGGGAGAATAAAATTTAGGTAGAAATTGGGTGATTTTTTACAAGGAAGTGATTATTATTAATTATGGATAAATTACAGAAGTCTCACAGAGATGAAGCTAATTTATATATGATAAAAGTGGATGTAAGTCTCTTATACGATGGCTCAGGGCTTACAACCTGTGTGAGCTGGCTTAAGTGATCACTCTACACAGTGCAACGTTCACCAATTCCATTGTAAGACCATTTACACATTATCAAATTTTTGAAAGTTCTATATATATGTCCGAAATCAAGAATAATTCACATATTTCAATGGTCTCTGCTAGAGACATTTGTTTTTTTTTATTTATTGACAGGTTAGTTAGTATACATAGCTTTTGTAACTGATAATGATGCCTTCATATTTATTTTTAAAGTGGGTTTTTTAGCAATATTCCTTTTAACGTATATATTCTTTCGAAATATTAAAAATATCTTCTAGAATACGCTTGAAAAGTCACCGCCATATTTTTTAAACAATTATTATTACTTTTTTTATTGGCACTTATTATAAACTCATATTTTAAAAGAAAATTAAGAAAAGGGTCGCATTTTGTCCATTTTCGTGGAGCCCCTCCTTTTTTTCCCGGTGCACGTGTGTTTGAGACAGAAAAGAAGATCATGTACTTGTTTATAAATAAAATATCTACAATGTAGCATATCCGATATTTCATCACGGAATTTTTAGATAATTGTACAAAGTTTTAAAGAGAATGTTATGGTCAGAATTTTGGTACAAAAAAGTCAAACCTAACAGCAACCAGTAACTCGCATTCACATAATACTAGACAAGCATTACGAAACCTTGACGAAATACCAAAAACTAAGACAACACATGGACAGAAAAACTACTCATACATAGGGCCTAAAATATTTAACATATTTAAAACAGACTTCCCGGAAATCAGAATATACTCAATTAATAAAATAAAAGCTTTAGCAAACAACTGGCTTACCTCCAAAGGTAGAACAGCAACTGAAAATTTACTTACTGTAATTGCGTAATAATGTCTTTAAATAAAAATATATACCTATATAAATTAATTAATTAATTAAGGAAAATAAAAAAATAATCTTAAACAAAACTTTAACCCTTTTTACATTAAACAATTATTCTACACATATTTACACTTGGACTTATGACTAACTCAACTTTCACTAACATTCCACTTGATACTCTATAGATACATAATAACTACCTTATGAAAATAAATACTACTGACGAACTCGAAAAAATATTATAATTGTGTGCTATAACGCCACTCTGGGACAGGCGTAGCCTAGTAGAGTGGCATAATCCACAAATTAAACAAAACAAAAAAATGTGTAAATTATCTTATGTTTTATCTTATGTTCTATTGTTAAATTAGTATTAAGTATCTTATTTGTAAACAAGGATTTTTAAATAAATAAATAAATAAAAAAAATATAAAAGTATTTTTTTTACAATTACAATGGTTAAATAATAAAATTAAGCGAGTCTGAGAAATCAATAGGCAAGAGCTTCGCGGGCTGATTTAAAAAAAAAATTGCGAAATAATCAAAATTTGCCAAAAACTGTAATAACTTAACAAAAGGTCACATTTTTGAGAAACGTCGCTTTTGAACTCTGCACCTAACTTTATTAAGTCATTTCATGAAATCCAGACGAATAGCCACTTTATTAGATTGCCGCAAGCGCTGCCGTCGGTGGAGTAGGTATTTCTTTCCTACCAGAGGCCGATGGCTGGCGAGGTGGCGAGCGACCCCGCGGTAGCGATGGGAAGTCTCGTTCACTCGACTGAACTGTCGTTCATCGTGTCGTTCAGTCAAGTTAACTGTTCACTTTCAATCGTTCATAACTGTTTGATTTTCAATCGTTCATTTTCCCATCAAATTTGTTTTTGATGGGATTTGAACATCTTCCCATTAAATTTATTTATGTTGGGAATTGAACATTTTTCGCTGGATGGGGGTAGGAGGGTGGGGAAAAGGGGTAGGATTAATTAATTAGTGTATATTATAGATATCTCACAGAGACGAAACTGTATTAATTATGGGAAAGTAGGTATAGAAGTCATTTGGGTGTAACAGGACTTATGACCTGTCTTTTTATGGTTGGCTTAAGTGATCACTTTACACAATTGTAACATTCGCCATTTCCAACAATTGTGTAAAGTGATCACTTAAGCCAACCATAAAAAGACAGGTCATAAGTCCTGTTACACCCAAATGACTTCTATACCTACTTTCCCATAATTAATACAGTTTCGTCTCTGTGAGATATCTATAATATACACTAATTGATTAATAATGTCTCTGTGACATAAATCCAGCACTGTTCTGAAAGATTTGAACAAACTCAAAATATTCTAGGATTAATTAGTTGGAACCGTTAATTCGTTCAGTAAAAAGGACAGTTTGTTTATGAATTCTTCATCTCTACTCCGCGAAGTCCACTCTTGGGCAATCTTAGTAATAACCAATCTTAATGGCCAACATAACCTATTTGTAATCTATATGGCGGACCAGCTCTTGCACTAACAACCTGGTTACGCCGGAATAAACACATTATTATTCTTATTTATCATCTCCGTGATGGACTTTCATCACGTATAGCAACTACACGCACGGTGTTCAGTGTACGAACCGGCCTGCCAGGCAAAAGTGTGGTGATATTTGTGCGTGTGGTAAGGTTATTATTAGTCTATAAAAAAATACATGAGTCGAGTGTTGAAAACAGACAAAAGGCGTCCGCGAATATCGTGGAATTATTAGGTAAAACCAAATATTGGATTGCGTGTTAAGTCATTCTAATCTGCGTACTAAATAGAATACGCAACGAATGATAGTTCGCTCAGCTTTCAACCCTCTGCTGTCCATTACGCGAATTTCGAAACAAGTCTCGAGAGAAGTCTCCTCCTTGTGCCACACGGCTGACGTTTCCAACATGGCCCAACCTCCCACATCAGGATTCCACACGAACAACTTCAATTGATTGACGTACGGTTAAACACATTTTAAAAATTGTCTTTCAGATTTTAGAATGTTGGAAATAATACATGTATTATGCAAGAGGCAGTTTCCTATCGCAAATTGGTTCAATTTAACATGTTATACCAGGCGAAGTTTATTGTCAATTATAACAAGAGACTTTGTGAAGTCCCCACATAACTATCTTAATTACATCCAAAGAGTTAAACCTATGTATCAAACTAATTTGTTCACTCGCAATAATAATGTTAGTGACTACCCGTACCTACGCGAAACATAGACAAGAGAAGGAACGTTATGTACTGTAATTGCATATCAACCGCGGTTTTAAGACAAAGCGATTTAGTTTATTGAAATTAAAAAAACAAAAAATTAAAACGAGTTACACAGATCGATTTTGAACTCATAGCACTCATGGCCACTGACGAGCCTATTGCTAGTATAGTATATTTTCTATGATTACAATATAATAAATAGTACATAGATTTTTGATGTGTAACATCTTTCCTCTCGCTTTCCTGCAATCTGTGGCAGTGATTTTGCACGCAACAAAATAAGACGCCGGGGAAGCGCGCGCAGAGCGATGGGAAAGAATCATCGTTTATAAACAAATCAATGTCCAGCAAGTTGTCATCACAGCGAAGACGCACACTTCCAACAGCCAGCCCTTCTGATTTTGTATATATGTTACGTGGCTGGTGTCAAGCGTGTGGATGTTGTAACTTTGATATATTTTGACTTATATCCTCGAAACTATCCAATAAATACTTAATTTTTTTACATTAATATAAACAATAACTACCCTTAATGCTTTACATTCTAAAATTTTATGTAATTTATGTGATTATTTTAAAATGTTTATTTAAAGTTTTAAATACAATATGTATGGTGGCACACTACTGCCATCTATGAAAATAAATAAAAACGTATATATAATTGACCAAGGACATTTCTAAACAAAATGCGTATGTATATATATACGGTACCTACCTAATGCGGCAAAATTCAATAATAAATAAATGCACATACATTATGTTTACTTGTATTTACTAATTAATTAATATATAGGTATTAGTTTTTTTTAAATTTTGATGTTAATTTCTGTTGTTGCTTTATTGATATTTTTAATTGTGAGATGTCAAATGTTACACATCATGCGACTACTATAAGGCTCGCTCTTTTTTTTTTAAAGTTGAATTATTTTATGGACATGAAATGAAATAATATCAATATAATTAATAAAAATGAACTTGGTTTTCACCACTTTTTTATTGAAAAATATCAACATGTTTCAAAAAAAGTGAATAAGATATCTTCCCTTTGAATTCTCAAGTAAAGAGTGGGATACTGACAGAAGTTATGAATGCGAATAATAAGAGAGAACGGGGGGGATGTGTTTGATAATAATATAATAATAATAAAATAATGTAGGAGGAATGGCCATTATGGTCTATACTTGGACTTTAATACACTAACTGACGTATTGAGAAATAAAACTCAATAAAGTACTTAAAACACAGTTCAAATTTTGAGTTGGGTAACCTACAACGCAAGTGTTGACAGTGCCAAAAAAAGAGGGCGGCCGCCGAAGACTCGGCACGACCGATTAACCAGTATCTGGAAGATAGTCCCGTTAGAAGCCTTAACAACCGTCGAGCTTGCATGCGAAGATGTACGAATGTGGATGAGGCGAGAGTTGTATGTCAGGACAGAAGAGTGTGGCACTCGATCCTCTCTGCTTACCCCCTCGGTGAAACGGCGTGATGGTAAGTAAGTCGTCTGATGATAGTTTGTTATTATAAATATCTCACCTTCGGTTTTGTGAGTATCGGCCAGGTGCGCGTGAGCAGCCAGCAATAGCAGCGCCACTGCCCCGAGAAGAGTGGCTCGGCTGGTCGGAGGTCTCCGCCGAGCTGCCTGGCCCCGGGGGCTCTCCGCGGGCCCCCCGGGTGCTTCCTCGGCCGTGCTCCGGGCGGCCCGCGGTCCACCGGGGACGTCGGAGGCGGGCCCCCCCTGGCCCCCTCGGGCGCCGGCGGTCGCGGCCGCTGCCATCCTCGGCCCCTAACGACCCCCGCTGGGCGTCGATGTGGTTGACACCTGGAAAAGATGAAAAGTCTTATATTATAACTAGTATTAATATTGGTATAAACTAAACCTGAGACGCTTTAGAAATGAAAATTTCTCAGAATATGCAAACCATCTTTTAAAGACGCTCACATATTTAAAAAATAAAACTACCTACATTGAAATTTCGCATATAAATCATACAGGTACACTAAAGTCAACACTAAATCTAATATAATTAATAACTAATTGAATTTAACGAATAAATGATTATTTATTACTTACTCATTTCAATATCTCTCTGTCAACCTACAATCCATACCCTACTATTTATTAGTTTTTTGAAATTAATAATTATGTCCAAAATTAACATAAAGAAATGTTTTCTTTGACATCAATACTTATTTAAGGACGTAATTCCCCGATACGTCCATTCAAGGGTGTTTATTAATATATTTCACCCCTTCAATGCATGTTATAATACAAATAAAATTAAAATAATAAGTTAGTATAATAGTTTAAAAGCGATAAGTACTGATTAGTTGGTCCAGGCACAAGGAGAGCAGTTACTCGGAGCATCCATTCACTTACATTTACCTAATCCTTAACCTAATAACCTTACAATATAAGTATTTCAAAGGTATGTACCTAATACTAAAAAATATTCAGAATATTTTGAGTTTGTTCAAATATTTCCTGGCGTATGCTAGTGTAATGCAAGTATTCGGATGAATTTCATTACACAATAAAGTATATTGCTCTCAAAATTCCGTAAAATTAATTGTAGATTTTCTCATTAGCGACATCTGTGGGGATTTAGGGGAATGAAAATGGCTTTGTACAGGCCGCATGGAAAGGCGCTTACAACTCATATGTGAAAGCTTTCCACGCAATTTGAACATATATACAACTTCCAAAAAATGAATAAGCATGGTATATTCTATCATGGGTGGAAATGGCGAATGTTACAATTGTGTAAAGTGATCACTTAAGCCAACCATAAAGATAGGTCATAAGTCCTATGTACACCCAAATGACTTCTATACCTACTTTCCCATAATAAAATACAGTTTCGTCTCTGTGATATCTATAATATACATTAATTTCTGAGTGTATTTATTTAAGAAAAACGCTCTGAACGTAAGAAAGTCGAAAAATTATTTATTTATTTATTACAATATATGGTACAAAGAGCACCTTTTAAATAATTGTATAAACAAGATATCTAAAGAGTAATATTGAATAACTAAAAATTGCATTGATAAGTAATTAGTGATATACATTAGAAAAAAGTTAATATATAAAATTAAACAAAAGGTATAATAATTAATTTTGTGAATACATTATAGATTCATGACTGCAGGATGTAGAGATTTTAACTTTTCAAAGCAAGAAAACACTTTGTGACTTGACATTATAAGAAATTTAAGAATAAATTAAGTATTATGTTTTAAACCACTTTATTACTATATATTTGTCAACTAGTTTCGGTTGGACTCAACCTTCTTCAGGACAATTATAATATAGACAATTATAATATAGACTAATAATACAGTCTATATTATAATTGTCCTGAAGAAGGTTGAGTCCAACCGAAACTAGTTGACAAATATATAGCAATAAAGTGGTTTAAAACATAGTACTTAATTTATTCTTAAATTTCTTGTAGAGATTTTATTAACGCATCTCTGTAATATGCTAAGCTAGAGCTGAAAACATCCGAGTTATGTGCATTAGAAGTTGTCACAATTAAAATAACGTAACGTAGGTATCTGAGTAGTTCTAACAGGTGCATGAAATATAAACAATTTAATAATAATGTCACCACAAAGTTCAAGCCTTCATACAGAAGAAGAAAACATATTCTTCGAACAGTTAATCACAGAATATCAGGGGTGTCAAAATGTGAGTTAATAATTTTGTGAAGTAAAATCAAATCAGATGCAACTCTCCTGCTAGATAATGGCAATAGACCCGTAAAAATGTATAATTATGTGTAGTTGATATTTTCAATTGGGACAATAATATATAATAAATAATATTATGACAATTTTTCGCACGCGTACGTAAAAAGGTTCGCCATCGCTGCTATGGTCGAACGTTTGTCAGATTTTGCTCTTCGCACTAGCCGGTTAAGTAAATTATCTTCCCTTACATTTCCTATAAATTGTTGCGTATAGTCCGTCTAACTTATCTGAAGAATGGCCAAATTTGGAACTAACGACGCCATATTGGATTATCTACAGCTGACAGACCTTTCACAGACTTTGTTTACAGAGGGGTTCACGACTGTTTCGATAGTTTTTAAAGAAAAATTTAGATTGTCACCATGCCAAAAACCATTAAAAGCAGTGTTCGGGAAATAATCTTGAAAATGCACAATTATACCGTTTGATTTTGTTCATAGACTTATTGCCGCCACTTCAGGTTAGTGCTGCCATGCAGTTATAATGATTTTCCCATACTTAGTTTTTTATTTTACTATTATACAATTTCTTCAGGTATTTCTGAATCGGCAATTTACAAAATAGTTAAAGAAGGTAAAGTGGCCGTGGAAATAGGCATTAAAATATCTACACCCGGAAAAAAAGAACAAGGATAAGTGGAAAAATTGATTTAGAAGCCGTAAGATGAGAAAAGTTTTAGAACATATTTTATTCGATAATTTTTTACATAGAATTTTTATTATTTATATTTTTTATTACATAATTAATTAACGAGTTCATTTGTAGAAACATCTTTTTTCAAAAATAAACTTTTTTATTTATGCACATTAAAGACTGGTTGCATCAATTTACTTTATAGCAATAGTTCATTTAAAGCATAGATTTTTTCGAGAGCGAGTCGTTTGATCGGTGGAAAATGCAAAATATCTATGCTTTGAACGAAA
>JADDOH010010531.1:0-56102 GCA_016648135.1 Agrypnia vestita
TGGCCAGTATTATACGGACCTACCCAGCGCTGGCAGATGAATGCCGTCTGAAGATGACGAAAACAAATTTTAATATTCCATCCATTTTGAAGATCATATTACAAATTATAATCGGTTATGGTTATAAACAAGTGAATCAGAAAAAAAATCTAAGGCATGTTTTTAATATGGGGTAACAGTCACATACAAAACTAACAACCACATTGAATCAATTTATACAGGATTACTATTGTTAATACACGCACTCATAGACAATCATATGGAACGTCTTACTATTATAGGTTTTCTGAAGTGGGTTTTTAATTTTCATATAAATCTTGAATAATTCACTTACACTTCACCTGGAAGGTCACTAACCCTTGGGGTGCTGGGCTGGACTAGTAATGAACCTGGGTACTGTAATACTTTAATGTTCCCAGCTGACCTTGGTCTGTCACTAAAACAGCTTCTTAGGGACGCATTATTGCTGAAGTGTATTTTGTAATACACTTAGGTAATAAATAACACACCACTGTTCTTTTTTTACCAAGAGATTTAATGATTAAAATTTACCACCGGCAATTTTTGTTCAAAAAGCACAATATTTGTAACTTCTCAGGCGTTAGGCGATTTCTTTTATTCGTTTGTACATTCCCAGCGGTCGAAAATAATATTTCTGAGGTGACAGTAGATGGCTTTAATGAAAAATAGTTCTGGGCCAGTTTTTTGCCATGTTATTACATTTCATTTGAAATTATTTTATAAAAGTTAACACTTTTACACATAACGGAAATAAACTGGAACGAACAATACGTATTACAAAATAAAAACTACATGAAATGAGCACCTAACTTCATTAATAACCCAACGAAACTAGATGAAAGAACTCATATTATGCCGTGAAACAAGTAACAATTGACAACTTGAGAACTCAACAAATCCATTCATTCAATGTTAGGGGAATCCCCGATAATAGAGTGCGTAGGTGTGTTCGCATACACGGTACACAGCCAAACCGTAATTTGCATTTCGTTCAGTTATAAATAGTTTGTTTTTAATATTCGTGATGATATTCGGCGAATACGAATATTCGGTAAATATCTACTATTCGGCGAATACGAATATTCGTATTCGTTGCATCACTAATAACAAGAAATATTTGATACATTAAAAAAAATTTAAAGTTTCGGTGGAGATATTGAAGGCTTCTCCAAAATGACTTTATTAATAAGTCTCTGCACCCTTTTCACGGGTAATACATTAGATTTAAAGACCCCGTTCCATCCAATTATTCCATACCGTCAAGTGGACTGGGAAAACGCAAAATACACAGTGTTCAATCGTTGCTGATCGACAAATCTTCCAATATTTCCATCCACTATCAAAATTGAAGATCGTGCAAAGTATATTTTTAATATTATAGAAAATTTTCCTTTTAATTCGTAGATGATTCACGAATTATGAGATCATCTTCATCTTGAAAGTAATCAATCGGAATGTGTTTGTTTGATCTTCTAAATGCGCTGAAAACCCGTCCTAGGATGGACGCGAAAGACGTTAGTTAATAGAATGGTTTCGTAACAATAAAAAAGTGCTACAAAGTCGTTTACACACTTAAATTTTTTGTTAATACCGGAAAACACAATACACATACACTACGCTATTCTTATTTTCAAATTATTATATCCATATAAATTAATTTATCGTTTTCTTTTTTAAAAAGTATGTAAAATTGTATTCATTCATAACCGAACATTTATACATAATTCTTAATTCACATAGGTAATATTGATACTTTAATCCGATGTAATGTGTCATGTATCTCCCTGACACACAGACTGTTATATATGTGGGGTATAAAAGCAAAGGCAGCAATATCCAAAAACATTGTAAAATGCAGTTGAGGATTAATAATTTGTAACATTGAATTCGAGATTTTATATGAAAATTAATAAATTTATATGAAACATGATTTTTGAAGGGTTAGATACATAAAATCTAAAATTCAGTACATTTTAAATTAGTTATCCTCGGTGACTGCATTCAAAACATTTTTTAATTTTTTGGATATTATTGCCTTTGCTTTTATACTCCACATATGGACTAGGAAAATCATGAATAGAAAACCATTTGATTTTTTTATTTGACTTTATTCGCTTAAATCTAAAACTAAATATAATAAAATAACAATATAAAAATTTCGAAAACGTGTAACACTTTTACTATTTAAAGTTGTAATTTCAGCAAGTTACTGATAGATAGACACATAAGGAAATTATTATATTTAGAAAATAAGTTTACATTTACTACTGACAAGCAAATCGTTGACTGTGTTTGGTATATAGTTACTTATAAAGACGATAATAACTCAAATTAAACTGCTGGAAGTTAAGTTTCTAGATGCTCGAATAATCAGTTGAACAGTTGTATAACAGCTAACTCATTACGAACCCATCCGTTTGATTTCCAATTAGTAATTTTTTTCATTACCATCAAACATTAAAAAAAATAATTACGGTCCTTATACTGCAAGTCGCCTCTCTCTACAGAATATATATCAGTTACTGTGTTTAGAATTTATTTGCAACCAGCTGCACTAACCCGTCGAAAATGACGGAACATTGTTACATATTTATGGCGCTTTTTTGGCGCACCACGGAGAGGCGGTCGTAGCAACATACGTGAAGCGGCCGGTTCGGGTTTGGTGACCCGGGGTTCAAGCCCCATCTCCGGCCGTTTAATTTGTTTTTTTAAGCCGTGAATTCGAACGAAATTACGGACGTTACACGAAGTTACGTGGACAGACAGACGGAGAGACAACGAAATATGATTTTCAATGTTGTAATATTGAAGGAATAACTCTGAACAAGTTGTAACTGGGCTGTTAGAGACGTGAGGACCAAGAAGTGTTATACCGACAGCAACGCAATGGGTTGGCGGCGATGGTCGGATGGCTGATTGTTCCCACACGTTTTTATTTAACTGTAATGCTCAACAAATTGAAATACGTGATCAGTTGCATAAGATGTGGGAATTTATTACACTTATTACAATGCACGCACACGAAATGAACATATTATGCAAATGAAGATAAATCTCCAAGGTAGAGAACAAACGCGCGTTACATATTTCGGACCCCTCTGTGCATAATATTTTTTGGCCACTTTTTCAATAACTGCAAAATGACTTTGTGGTAACATTATTTACATTAATAACAAGAAAACACCTTATATAAACCACCCTTTATTGAACATGTTATGAGATCCTTTTTGCAAATAGTTGCCTTTAAAATTTGTTTTCACATTAGTTCCTTTTTTTATTCAATATTCTTGCCGTCTTGGAATAGGGCTCGAACCACCGACCACCTGATTAATAGGCGAGCGTTTTAATTAGTTATTCAGCTCAATATATATTTTTTGTATTTTTTTAATGTTTGTACTTCGAATTTTAATTTTCATTATACGTTGTATCATGATGAAGGAATCATTGGCCCTGAAATATGTTGATTATTCAATCGTAGAGGCCGCCCGAGATTAAGCTACGTAGACCAGATTATCGGAGATGTGCGCTGTAGCACCTACCAAGAAATGAAGAGGCTGGCAGATGACAGAGAGGAGTAGAGAATGCGAGTGCTTGTTGCAGACCAATCTTAGGATTGCGACACAAAAAAAAGTGTTTTATACGAAGTGTTTTCTAAAAAATATTGATTGTATATATCTACTTCTTTTATTTAATTAATTACACCAACATGTTTCAGAAAAACCTTTCCATCGTCAGGGTGTTGTATAACTGTCAAAATATAAATTATAATTAAAATATAAATATCAAATTCTGATATCAGTTATACAACACCCTGACGAAGGAAAGGTTTTTCTGAAACATGTTGGTGTAATTAATCAAATAAAAGAAGTAGATATATACAAATAATACAATCATTTTTTTTAATGTCAATCTACATGTTGCTGAAATAATTGAAAAAAAAAGTGTTTTCTTGTTATTAATATAAATAAATTAAATTTTTTGGTCTCTCGCGTGGCAGGGGGGCATATACTGCAATGCCGACGAAAAAATAACTGTTTGCTAACTCGAGTCCTCCCCTTATCTGAATCATTTCTCAACTATCAACTCTCGCTTCTTGTGTCATCTTACCAGATAGCAGAATTCTTCGAATAACACACGAAGACTCCGGCGCGGCGGGAGAAGAAAACTCTGTCGAGACCTCCATTCGATTTGTTTAGAAAATGCCTAAGATTCTTTATGTAGGGGTCACCTTACTACAAAATTCTGGGACGATATTAATCAGGTGGGATTCTATCTACGATAAGAAAAATCTGTGTCATTCAATTCGTATTGTTGACATGCCCAATAATATTTCTCGATTTACCTATCTTATAGTTTTGTTTTACTTTTTGATAAATGTTATTGTCTTTCTGCTTTTTTGAATTGCAGACGTAATTTTTTGAATTTAGTAGGGTCAGATGGTTGTTCCCACAACCAAATTCGAATCTTATTAAAACAATTCTTCATTTTCTATATTTCGAGTCCATTGCCCTTTGCCCATGAGCCGTGTGACCTTAATACTTACTATAAGCACGTACCTACTACAAAAACACACTTTTTACCATAAGAAATTTGAAAATAGTTTCACGGAGATATTTTTGTCAATCGAGTTTGGTTAATTTTGTAATCATCGAACACGAATCAGTCAAATAATGCTTTAGTTTTTGTAGGTATCCATATCTACTCAACGTTTTATTTATGTCTTTCAACCAATTTACAGGTAAAAAGTACATGATTGTGAATACCATCAGTACTGTCTGCTTAAAAAAACTATTTAAAAGTGTAATCTCACAAATAATTGAGGGGTATAAAAGCAGAGGCAGCAATATCCCATGAAGTGTTTCTGTGATAATTACAAAAAACCTGTCACTTCTCTGGATTCTACGAATCCTAAATTTTATTGAAAATTAGTTTTTAAAAACATTCGCCAACTTACTTTTCCTTTTCTTTTATGTACGTGTATAAGTAAATATTTAACTTTTAAATACGGATATTGCTGTGTTTGTTACCAAATAGTGAACATTGCTAGATTTGCTTTTTACATAATTGGATATTGCTGTCTTTGCTATGATGTTTCAGTCTAAAATCAACTCTCGCTTTAGCATGAAGCGGCCTTTTTGACGTATTTTCGGCGGTTGATTGGTTGTAGTGAATATTGTTATCTTTGCTTTTACACTATGAGTATATTGCTGTCTTTACTTTTAATATTGATTAGGAAACTTTATTTTAGAAGGGATAGAGCTATATTTCTATAAAATCTCGAAATCTCGACTGCATTCAAAACATTTTTTTTCGATATTGCTGCCTTTGCTTTTGTACCCCTCAATTATATAAATCTGTTGAGTAATCCGCAGAATTTTCTCTACTGGACCGCTAAGCGATCGGTTGTTCGTGAAGTTCAATCAGTATTGCGTGCCGCGGAGCGCTGCAACACAACCAACAATTACTCCGATGGCTTCACGATGCTGCTGAGGAGGTTTCTCGTTGCGCCACGGTACATTTATGCAGACCACGACTGATCAATGAAAAGGCCCAAAACTAACGGGCCTCGCACCGCGACGCTGGTTAAGTTTCGGTTCATTCTTTTGCTTTACGTAATAACTTACCAAATGCCGTCGGCAAAATGATTTGATTTTATTTATGTCTGTATTTAGTTAAAATAATAAATAATATTATAATAAACTAAAATTAACTATTAATATATTCACAGGATGTCTCATAGCAAGCAACCATGACCTTAATATTAATTGTTATGGGGATATGCAATATCAAAGATAGCATTATCTTTTCAATACTTCTGATTTATTTTTTGCAAAAAGTTGAACCATCATTACAGTAACTTACTTATATCGATTATGAAAAATTCGTTCGCTTTAATAAAATTTTAATAAATTAATAAAAACCTTGTAAAAAAAACTATTTTTATATGGGTTGTGACGTCTGCATTCCTTCCTGAACATGTTGAGTTTTAAAACCAAATTAATTAATCAATTAGAAAGACGTACAGAAAAATCAAATCCACGAAAAAATGTCCTATCCGGCCGGGGCAGGAATATTTATATACATATATAAATATTTTTTCGTGGATTTGATTTTTCTGTTTGATTAATTAATTGATCAATTAATTTGGTTTTAAATTCCACAGAACTTTGTTCTTAAAATATTGCAACTTCACAATAATAATGTGTTCTTGAATATATAATGTTGAGTTTTGTCTGGTAGATAATTGTATTCCTTTAGTCCTTTGCAATATAAACAGTTTTAAGAATTTGTTTTCTTTCTATTTTGAATTATTATTTCGTTTGCATTTCTTGTATTATGTCAGTGATATCTGTATTGTGCGTAATCTTATATTTAAAGTATTTTGGCATTCTATTATTTAAGATTAGGTATGAATCAAATTGCCGTGGCCACTACCACGTAAAAGTAACATTCTGCTAGTGGTCTCAAAATATCGTACATACATTTTGTTGGAATACTCAACCAGCCTTAGGTATTCACGAATGTCTGTTCGTACAAAGAATTTTTCCAAAAAGTAAAATCGTACATTCATTTCTATGATTTCTCAAAGAAGTGAGTGAGAGCAACAATCCAGGCTGCCGAAATTAAATTTCGTAAGGGAAGTAGTAGGAGTGACATTAATGTACCGAGTGAGGAGAGCTGCGATATGGGTGAAATGGAGCCCTCACTCTCAATTTAGGCAGCCTGGGCACTTATTGGAAATACCATAAGAATTATTACCAAGGTATAAACACAAACATAAATGCCTTGATTCTCTTCAGGTACTGAAACAGGGAATGATGGAAGCACCTTCGAGATTCCCCAACCCTCCTAGTATAAGATTATGATGATGATGATGATATATTAATTCCTATCGTGTGCGCGTTACACATTCTTAGCGTGCTTTTATATCCATTAAACTTAGTCGTCTTTTGTATGCAAACACACTAACCAACTGATACATACCGACCTAGTCCGAACTGAAGTGTACTCCGTTCATTATCATCTTAAGTTTCTATCGCATTAATATACGGTTTTATAAGACTATCAAACGTAATAATTTCGTAGTCTGTCTGTCCGTAACTTCCGTAATTGCGTTCGAATTGACGGATAAAAAAACGAAATCAAACGGCCGGAGATGGGGCTTGAACCGCGTCCAGCAAACAAAACCCGAACCGGTACAGTACATATAGGACTTAGCAAAGACGCAATTTCATGTTCCGCCTAACACAATCGCCAGGGTTTAAAACAGTACCATTCATTACCGGCAGGGGAAATATATAAAATATGTTCAAATATTTTGATTAATGAAATACTTTTTAAAAATTAAAAAATCAACACATGATTTTAAGAGTTCAATATATTTATTATCCAAAACAGAACGATCGTTTGGGCAGATTATGCCATTATCAACTGATTCTTTAGGAACCAGCGTGTAAGTCTGTCTATATTAGTGATGAGATGAAACACTGTTAGTGACCGTGATCGCGTGATCTATGTTCAATTGTAACAATGGCTGATAAATTCTGATTGTGACGGTAATTATGTGATTGGTGTTCGATTGTTATGATAATTGCTAATTGTGATCGTAATTCTGCGGATAATCACTAGTACACTAGAAACTAACCTTTAAATCACAGTTGCCAATTATCTTCACTATTGAAAAACATTCGCGGTTTATCTCAACACTAATTTAAATAATTCTCACCTAATGTTGCTTTACTGCGACCTTTACTCTTGCTCTTAGAAAAGATAAGTGATAGAGAAGTGTTAAATTCTGAGTTAGAATTCTAAGTATGACTATTTAATCTGTGTTAAATAACATTTCCAATGAATATTTGGGAAGAGGGCATTGAAGAATATTGTACTTAGAGTCTCGTTAAAGATTGCAATGAAGTTGAGGTTGCCTCAACGGAACCAGGCGATTTGAGGTCGACAGTGACAGATCTTCAAGCCTCACCCGAAAGAAAAAGAGATCAAGAAAATGAATGAATGATTCAATGCCTCCTACACAAATCAAGAACGGTCGCTAAGTTGTGTACGCAAATACTGTTGCTTATAATGTTATTGAAATGTACCTAAGCATAAAAACGTAAACCGTTAATTTATAAAAGACAAACTTGTCAGCGGTTGAATACTAAACGTCAATAGATTTGTTCAGTATAGGAAATCAACGCTCAGTGCATTCATGTGCAGGTCCGCCAAAAGTCGAATGTGCTGAATACACATCGGTAATTACAAGTCAATGCCTCCACCAAGGTTATGACGAGGCATTGTCGCGACAGTCTGGTGATTATAAATTTGTTCTTAGGTTTTTTGCAGAGAATTGCATTCTATTTTTGATCAATAAATTTTGCTACGCCGAGGTCTTAAATAATCGCATAATTTAGATTTATTTCTTAGAAATTATATTAGGTTTAACAGAAGTAGTGTCCTTTTTTTTACTTCCTTTCTTTTAACTAGTGGCGTCTGCTTGCTTGCCGGCTTGCCGTCAACAAAAACGTGGATCGATTTTTGGCCCTTTTCCCGTGATCCCATCGAGCTGAAACTTGGCAAGTAGTCTCGTGGCGACGATCAAGAAGATCTATCAAATTTCTTTAAAAAGAATTAATAATTATAGTATAATTTCGCAATTTTAGAAATTTTATTGTTTTATTGCGATAACTTCGCGGAATATTTTGTAAATTTGTTTAAAGTTATGTTATATGTTTTAATTCGTCTTGAATTGTTGTTATATTTTACAAAGAAAGGGAGTATAATAAAAACTTGGTTTTTATGGATTACTTTTTTCACATTTAAAAATGCGCGCCAAAAGTAAAACAAATTGGCAAAGATTATACTTCTATCGAAAGAAAATTTTCTGCTCTGCAAGATTTTTTTTTTGCTTTTTGCTTTACATCCATTATTTTAATAATTGCTGGCCTTGGAAATGGAATTTCAAGTATACAAAAGTGAGCACTTCTGTACGATTGACGAATTTTCGAATCGAGCGTTAAAAGACTTGTAAAACTTTGTCAAGAAGTTGTAAATAATAAAAAGAAAAAAAATTTACCAATTTGTTCTGTCACATCTTATGTTCCCGTACTTTTTCATTCCCGGGACTCGATTCGCAGCTCTGAATCGTTACTGAGATCCCGGGTCTCGTGATACCTATGCTGATAGATTATTTTTTTAAATAAAAGATTTTATGTTTGTTTCTTATAAACATTGTTAATTTTTTTCGATTAAATTATTATTATAAAATTAAACACGTATTGACAAAAATACTATTTATAAATAAAAATACCAGTATATTGTATGTACATACTTACAATCGATCTGTTATTTATATTATGTTAACAAAAATAAAATACACACATTAAAACAATTTTATTTAAAATGGCATTTTAAAAATACCAAAATGTTTAAATTTACATCTAGGCTATCGCTTCTCGATTTTGTACATATATACCTATATTTCCAGCAATTGAAAAAAATCGAACAATTTTTATAAATTGATTGTTCGCTCCCCTGTAGATTCATAAGCGCTTTATTTATTTTTTAAAACTAAAAATAAATTGTTTAACACATTCGAAAAGTATGTTTTGACCCAAACATTTATTTTTAACTAGTTTCGTAAGACATAAAATTTGAACGAAATTATTTTATTTACACTCTTACAAAATTATTACGAATCCCGGGAATCGAGATAAGCATTCCCGGGATTCGATGCATCGAAAACCTCATGTATTCCCGGGTAAACCCCGGCCCGACCAGAAACCCTAGTTAACACCCAATTGTTACGCAATTTTTTTTTAAATTTATTGGATGAACGCCTCTGCTTTCAGGGTCATTAACGACACGTTGATAATCTGTGTATTAAAAAATAAAATAAAAACAAAATGGATGGAGCGCTGTATATGGGTCAAGCAGAAAAAATATTTAGCTTTATTTAGTATAGCGAAATTTATGTTCGCAATGGGAACTGTTTCATTAAACAAAGAGAGTGTTGCACTTGATTTGTCAACGTTTTCCCATTCGCGGAGTCTTTGTTCCCCTCGGACCATTAGCGCCACTAACAATAGAAGTAAAATTACTTTGTTCGGAGGAGGTACACACATTTTCCCATTAAGATCATTATATTTTCCCACATTTTGATGAAATAGGTGCGAGTGTTTTGTTTTAAATCTTTACTTTTAATTAATACAATTAGCAAGCCCTCAATCTCCAATTCGATTCGGTGCCGGTCCATTTGGAGTGAATAATGGCCTTTTTATATTTATTAATTGAATAATTTATATCACGGCAGTGTTTTTCAAACTGTGTAACCGGGAGTGTCTTAGTGGGCTGCCGAATTTTCTCAAAACATCTGTAGAATCATCATAATAACATTATATCAAACTTTCCAACGACCCACATCTATAACAATCGGCAAATATGCATTTTATTTAGATTTAAGACACAATTAAAGGGTTACACCACCTAAAAAAATTGAAATAAAATTCTTTTTGTTACCATTGTTTACGGCATGTGCTCTCTTGACTTTTTTTTAAATAGAGATGCGAACATCTTTACTATTTTCATCCTAAGCTAAGAGCTTGTGCTATAAGGGGTAACTTGCCGGTGTCTTAGAATGGGGCTTGAACCACCGACCATCAGATCACTAGGCGAGCCTCATGACACATGCTACTCGAAGTTTGATAGATTTATGTTTCTCATTAAAACTTTACGCTTGCGACCGATCTATTCTATGTCATACTAACAACCTTGCTTTCTAGAGAAAAATGGATATAATTAGATTTACCTACATTTTTATTTAAAAAATCTTATTTTCTGAGTCGTTACTTCTATAAATGGAAAGAATTAATTAGCTTTTGAATCATGTTCTGAGCCATGTTATTAAATGTTAAAAGTGATTGGTAGTTTTGATAACCTGGAGTTCCGTTTTAAATTATTATCTTTGTTCCACTCTTCTTCGCCGCCACGCTTCTTTTCACAGAACAAATCACTTATTATGTAAAATGTCACAGTTTTCGTAAATAGTGATCATTTATTTATTCACTACCGAAGCAAAATTGTTTATAATATACTGACCTTGTAAGTCTTTTCCCTGTAAGATATGTAATGGATTGTATAGTCATGTGATAAATATTTTTTTACCTACAAACAAGATTATATCCCGTATGGAACGGACTTCAGAATGTGTATTGAATAGCGATCTAACTGCTTGAGAAAATAGTACAGTGCGCAATCAATTTCCAACTCTAGTGACCTCGCGGGTATCACAATTTGTTCAGCGTTTGCTGTACGTGCTTCATGGGGTCACGGGATCGATTTCCAGGTGAAACGATCAAGCCATGTTATATTGGTTCAATTTTACTTCAGCTGTCTTTCGGCTTTGCCCAGAGCAAATTATATTTTTTAACAAATGATTTTTTTTTAATGTCAAACCAAAGTATCTAACGAGATCTCTCGAATAACTTGTGTAGTTTAAAACCGAAATTTTATCATACACAGTAATTGTAATACGCAGTAACATAGGTATTCCACAATACATTATGCGTAGATTCCTACCTAAATTATGAATTGAAAATTTTCAAGAACTAACGTCCTAATATCAGTTATGAAGATTAGCTAATCAAAGATTGCCTTTTTTTTCATTATTTGTGACATATCTTTTGTAAAACGTTACACTATCATAAAAGTAACTTATATCGAATATTAAAAAACACATTCGCTTTAATAAAATGATTCAAACATGCGAAAATTTATTCTAGATTTTTTTTGTAAGGTTTTACTCATTTTGTTTGAGGGAATGAATTTTTTATATTCGAAAAACGTTATTTCAATGATATTTTTAGCGAAATTTAAAATAAATTAAATTTTAATAATTATTATTAATAAAAGTTAAAATGAATTAAATTTAATGTATGTTATTATTAGTGAAATTTAAAATAAATTAAATTTTAATAAATATTATTATTAAGTTCTGCGGGTTATCTAATCTAATTACTCTAAAGGGGAAGGGGTAACTTATTTTTTTTTATAAATAAGTCTTTTGTACGTGGTATATCCACTGTTTGATAATGGTCTTGCAAGCCAAAACAGCTGTAACACTTAAAAATAGATAACTCGCAGAACTTAATAATAATATTTATTAAAATTTAATTTATTTTAAATTTCAGTAATAATACTTAAATAACGTTCATTAAATTTAATTAATTTTAAATTTCATTAATAATAATTATTAAAATTTAATTTATTTTAAATTTCGCTAAAAATAAATATGGAGTTCTACAAATTAAATACAAAAACCATAAATAAATAAAAAATAAATTTCAATGATAGTATAACATTTACAGAAAATTAGTCAGAAATATTGAAAAAAAATGTCTTTGAAGTCAGTTATCACTATAACTATTGATGTCAATTAGATACATTTTTTTTTAAATTACCTACAAAATATTGTGGACTAGCCTGTTTACATCCTGTATATGCTTACCACATTGCGAATGCGCTACATTCGCATACACCGAGTGGCATGTCATGCGATTAGACTTCGTTGACCTTAGAACCCTAACATTTAATTTGTTTTATACAGTTTCTTTCTCGGTTTAATGGTTAAGACACTCCTAGTATCAAGAGATCAGCAAGTTTGTCCTGTTTTAGCATATTTTGAGCTCCAAGCGTTTAGCTTAGTTTGAACGGTAAGAATATCGATGTGAAACGTATTCCATGTAAAATTCCATGTTATTCTGCAAAATCTTATTCACCCATTTTTTTTTTACATTCTACTCTAATGTCATACTAGGATTATCTTTTAAGGTCTAAATTGACTTTGATGTTAACACGGTACCTATATTAAATAACAATCTTAATAAATATGTTGACAAATAACCTTTTAGACTTTGTTTTTAATAATATTTTTAAAATTCAGTTAGTTTTATTCGCTTTATTTTCGAGATCGTTTGGTGTCGAGAAATAATGTCTTCATTTATGGCGTAGGTAATAACGAAGCTAGCAATGCACAGTTAGTTAGTCTGGTCAGGTAAGTTTTACATATACGGCCGTCCGCGACTTAGTCAGGACATCAGAGTTGTGACGTCGCCGCAATGACGTGATTACTCGTTAGTCATTCAATCCGGTTCCGAGGGCAAACGGCTAAGATGTAAAGGTTTTGCACTCTGTATCGACCTAATAATATTTTGCATGCCTACTTTTTTTAGTCATTTTTCGTGATTTATTCTACGAAATTAATGTTACATTTTATATTGTAATTTTTTTTTATTCCTATTAAAAAATTATATTGAAAAGTTAACTGGAAAAATACGAGAGCTTATTGGAATACATAATGGCACAGTACAATATATATATATTTTTTAAATTTTACCTTACGTACAAAATAAATGTATTTATTTATTAAAATAAATGGAATTATTATAATTAATATTAAAAATTCTTTCCTATATCATACATTCTCCTTTCATTTTTTCATAAAATTTTTTATAAAGATGTTAATATTTTTAAATACACCTAATTATCATAATATTTGTTAGTTCTTTAGTTCTGATGGATTCATAATCACAGTTAATAATATGGTATTATTTTGAGTTACTCAAGTACAAAAGTCCGAGTAAAATTTAAGTAACTCAGATTTAGCTTTGAATAAAATTTATATTACTTACGTATCCTTTTGCCTTGTAAGCGTATTCAAATGTTAACTAAGATTCGCAATAATATTTAAAAAAATATTTCATAAGAGAATTTGAATATAAAACTCGAAAGTCTTCTCTTGAACAACTGATAAATTTGAGTTCCTGCCTTGTTCGTCCGGGCAGTCGATTAGCCTGTATTGTACTCTAGGGCACTAAGTCAAATCCCATGTCTGGACCAAATTTATCGTACATCTTAATTGATCTAACGTTACTTTTGGGGGATAGCGGTATACACAAATATGTGTTTGTTGTTTATAAATCAGGATTAACTCAGAAAGGGCAAAAGCCTACAGTTTAAGCTTCGACTTAAAGTAATGAAATGATTTTGGTAAAGCTAAATAACTTTGCCTTTTCGGTTTTTCAAAGATAGCATTTTTTAAAATTATTATCGACCATTGATTCCGCATTCCAATTAAATAATTGTAAACCTCGCAGTATTTGTAAAATGTATCTTCAAAACAAAATAACACATCTACAAAATTAATATTTTATCAGTTTCCTTTCAAATTCTCTTGTAAAAAAAGAAATCCGTTTTTTTTTACACATATTTGCCAAAGTGTTTATTGCATTTCTATATTTATGAGTTTTAGTTTCAATGCCAATAAATCGGCGTTTATTGATCACATGATTATTACATGCTTAATACATATACATTTTTACTAAATAAACACAAGTATAAGACACTATGTAAAAAGCTTCAGCCACTACCTACCTTGCTAGATATATAAAAATACCTGTTATAATATAGATATCTTTTTTTTATTCTACATACTAATTATCATTTAAAAATGAGAATTGTAAAAGTCATGTATTTAATGCAAGAAAAACCAAAAAGAAAGAAAAGAAAAGATTTGTAACATTTGCAATGCTTGCTTCAAGTTTAAAATATTCGGCGTTAAAATTGAAAAAACGGTAAAAAAACCTTTTTAAAGAGGCGATGGTAGTGACATCCCTAGTTGTCTCGCCAGAACCGGCATTGTTCTGCTCTGCTGACACCTTTTTGTGGCTGAAATTCCAATATGCAGATGCTACGGCCTTGATTCCACTAAACTGTACCCTCCTCGATACAGACCTTCCATTGCTCAGGTGAAAGGCTGATCTGGTAGCTATCTAATATAACATTAGAAAATAGTATTGGTACAGCGTGTATTACTGCCTTTAGACTAAGTAATCTGTTAATCGTGATATACCACACCACCAAAATACATAGACATGAACTGTGGGGTATAAAAGCAAAGGAAGCAATATCCAAAAAATAAAGAAATATTTTCAACGTAGTCGCCGAGGATTACTAATTTAAAATCTACTGAATTGTAGATTTTATGTATCTTTTTCCCTTCCAAAATCATGTTTCCTATAAATTAAGAATCTCGAATTAAGTACATATAAATCAGTAATCTTCAACGACTGCATTAATTTTTTTTGGGTGTTGCTTGCCTTTGCTTTTATACCCCACAACTAACGTAAATTTCTCGGCACAGAACTGAGTGCCACGTCTGGTTCTACTATGTTTGACTTGTTCAAAAAAATTACTACGAACTTGTGAATTTTGACATAATTTTTTAAAACTTAATACTCGCGAGGGGGTACATACTTCCGCTGTGATCCAAACCCCAATTTGAAACGACAATGGATTTAGGTTGCTTTTGAAATTTTAGCATTTGGATTTAGACTGATTTTGATGTTCAAAGAAATAAATATACTCATCGCATTATCAGGGGTGTAGTGAAATTAAGTTCTCAGTTGAAGAGTGTAAAATATTATAAAATGTTATTGAAATTTTTATTAAACAATGGAGATATTCATATTTTTTTCTATTGAATTTGGACATAAGTAGGTTTTGTAACTCTAGCTGATTTTTAATAAGCCATAACTTCAGATTGATACTTATTATGATAGTTAATCAATATGTAGGAATGACTTAGGGCCGGTTGTTTCTAGTTGGATTAAAGTAAGCGTTCTTTTAAAGCATAGATTTTTAAGTTCTCTACCAATCAGACGATCCGTTTTCGTAAAAATCTATGCTTTAATCGACCGCTTACTTTGATCGAACTTGAAACAACCGGGCCTTAGAGAATATATTGATATTCAAATCTAAAAAATAACAAAAATGGTGGTTGGGTGGGTTTTGATACTCAACGACTCACTTGTCAAAATATCAGACAGATTATCGAATATTTTTGTTTTGATAGCTGATTAAGCGGGCAAGTCTGTGTTTAATTGAGATTACTTCCATCAGACAGACATTGGTTAATCTATAAATTAATTCATCATATCAGCTACAATAAATAATGAATATCAAATCAACACACGCTAACTAATTATTCAACGATCCATCGACCTACCTTGGCTGTCAACAGTGAGTACCATTGGTCAAAAATACAAGTCGTACACTCCCAATTCTTAGTATAACAAGATTGTTATAATTGGTGTTTGTACGTACTTTACAGTTTCTATGAGAAATGTCAAAACATCTGTCAAATGTCAGTATTCCTATCAATAAAGCGGAAATGTTGGCTAATATTTGGACATGTTGGATAAAGAAATTAGTAGACATGTGCAAAGCAAACGAAAATTGAGTGTGGCGCGGGCGTTGTAACCTGGAAATTTGTTTACAGGACCTGCTCGGTGAGCCGAAAGACTAACCATATTAGTTAGTCTTCGACGACGAGGCCAGTAAGGGCCGTTTGTTTCCGCTAGGGCAGCATGAAACGCTTTCGCGACGCCAATTTATTGAGCACTAGCTGTTCGTACCCGGCGTTGCACGGATTAAGTTTAAAATAAATTTGTGGGGGAACAAAGGTTCCATTGTTCATGAGTAGCTTGTTGGTCTTGTGGTTAGGATTCTCGCCTCGTGATCCAAAGGTCGCGAGTTTGAATCTCACTCCAGACCAGCAAGTTAGTCCTATGTTCATAGCACAAGCGTTTAGCTTAATTTGAAAATAGTAAGAATATTGATGTGACACGTATTCCATGTGACACATCTGTATTTAAAAAAAAAATGTTTTGCAAAACCTCTAATAAAAAAAATGTTTCCATTCAATCAAGGCTGGGATGGATGGGATATCCAGGGGAGAAATGTGGCCTACTTTTAGAAATATGTATGCAAAATTTACATAGAAAATATCAATGGGCGGGGGGGTTAAGAGGCAAGGGGTAATGCCGCCTATATTACCCGCCGGGTCCTTAATAATAAGAATGCAAAATTTGACCAGTCTAACGGTACAGATTTGCATGGGAAATATATCAGGGCATGGGGTGGGTGAAGAGCGAGGGGGAAATTTCATATTCTTTACCTGTCGGGTCCCAAAGAATAAGTATACAAAAATTTGTTCTCTCGGTCGAACGGTACAGATTTCCATTGAAAATATATCAGGGGGAGGGGTGAAAGCCTATATTACCCGCCGGGTCCTAAAGAATAAGTATGCAAAATTTGGGTCAGATCGGACAAACGGTGTGGATTTGTATAGAGAACAGACAGACATTGAGTTTTATAGGTATAGATTTCCAATAAAACAGTTTTATATGATTTACATACCGTTTGGGCATGTTGAGTGAATGAATGAGGAAAGAATGGTAATAAAGATATATAATCCAAGTGTTGATGGCGCCAGAAAGAGAGGGCGACCGCGGAAGACGTGGCATGACCAGATCAACCAGATACTGGAAGATGGTCCCGTTAGAAGCCTCAGCAACCGGCGAGCTTGCATGCGAAGATGTATGAATGTGGATGAGGCGAGAGTTGTATGTCAGGACAGAAGAGTGTGGCGCTCTATCCTCTCTGCCAACCCCCACGGGGAAACGGCGTGATGGTAAGTAAGTAAGTAAGTAAGTACATACCGTCAATACCAATCCAGGTGATATGTTGGCTGCGAGTAATTTCCCAATAATGGCTGGTCTGGCTCCGATCTTGGATAATTGGCGTTTGATTGAGATCCGTCCATTGTGGCTTGTAACCGTTCCTCAGCGTCGTGCCGGAGTAATTAAATGTCAAGGTTCTGTCCGCATTTCTGCGTCCATCAGCAACGGTTTATCGCGGCGGAGTGGGAGCAGACGCTAATTACCGTCTAATTGGTTTATCATCAGCCTAGAGAGACATCGTCTAAACACCGCGGCCGAATTAGTTAGGCCGAGCAAACACGCTACCCATTGTTTGAAGCCGTATCGTGTTTTGGAGCAGACCGTACTTTTGTTTTTTTTTTACTCATTTTTAAATTTTTTCATAGTTTTTTACATTTCTCTTTTGGGTCTTTTAAACAAAGATCGCGGGTAACGGTAAACCAATAATTTGATTAATGATGTTTTCAGATCGAACAATAAATTCATTAAAAAATCCTCGGTAGGTACATATTTGAAACGAAATAAAATTAATAATAATAATAATAAACTCACAATGATCCACCTCACCTGCCCACAGTTTTGCAAATTGCAATGCGTACTTATCCAATGCAATCAATTTAGTTGTAGAACGCTTCAAAATGTAACGTATTATATTTATTAACAAATGACTATACTTATAAAACTATAATATCTATCTATACTTATAAAACTCAACGTCTGTCTGTCTGTCTGTCTGTTCTCTATAAAAATCCACACCGTTTGTCCGATTCGATTCAAATTTTGCATACTTATGCTTTGAGACCCGGCGGGTAACATAGGCAACATTTCCCCCCTATTCTCATACCCCTTCCCCTCCTCCTGAGATATTTTCGATGCAAATCTATACCGTTTGACCGATCGGACTCAAAATTTGGAAACTTATTCTTTAGGACTCGGCAGGTAACATAGGCTATATTTACTCCCTGCGTTTTTACCTTTTCTCCTCCCCCTGATATATTTTCGATGCAAATCTATATCGTTCGAATCAAACCTTTGTTTCCCTCAACAAATTTATTTTCAACTTAATCCTCAACCCGTGCAACGCCGGGTACGAACAGCTAGTACTTAATAGGGAAAGTTTTTTAAACTTATTCGTTTCTCTGTTAAAAAAACATGTGCCTATATTAACTTTTTTAATACTGCATGTCTAATTGTGGCGTTATGGTATTTGTACTATGTTGGTTGGTTCTGTGGCAGTGAAGGATTTCACTCACTTCAATTGCTTGAAACATTCACGTCTTTATTTAGAAATAATTTACATTAAATTTCAAAGTTTTGATCCCTATTCATTTATTTTACATTATCTACGCATTACGATTTTTCAGCGAACTTTTTTCTATTAAAAAATGTGACGTGTAAAAGAATCATAAACTGCTTAATGTTTTTATTAAAAACTATTTTTTTAGTAACTTTTAGTCATATTTTATCAATTTGTGCACATATATGACATGTCGTCGCGGACTTTTTCATAGAACTTTTTGAGTTCTACAACTTCTCTACAGAAAGTATTTAAATATCTCTTACCGTTAAGGCAGCTTTCGTTAAATCTCGCATCGCTCGACCATTTTTTCGTCGACTTTAGTTGTAAAATAGATCACCACGAAAAGCCCTAAATATTGGTGTAAGAATTTTTGAAATCGGATGCGTAGTTTCGGAGATCCGAACTTACAAACTTTACCTCTTTATATATTAGTATAGATAGCAAATGGCAAGCAAGCAATCAAATAGACATCCTCTACTGATCTGATATCGTACCTAGTGCCCCCTCAAAGTAATAGGTCGCCGTAGCTGTTTCAAGTGAATATATCGAAATTTCATGCTATAATCGTGTGAATACTAGCAGTTGTCGTGAATACTAGCTGAATAATATTGGCATATACAGTGAAAAGTGTTGTTAATATTAAATGAATTTTCATTTTGTTTCCCTGCGGTTATGTGATATTTATGATTATTATTAGCCAATAGATAAATTGAATATTAAATAATTATTGCATTCAGCTAGCGCTATCCGAACTATTATAACATAATACGAAGCAATCACGGAGTAGCCCGTGGCTGGAGAGGCGGGTACCTGATTACACAATTCATGCCTTTCCTTCCCGTGGCGAACCGAGCTCTTCTAGCACATCATCTGCAGACTACTCTAGCTGTGCAGATCAATAGTCGCCATGTATACCCCGGATGCCATCAGACGAACAGCGGGAATTCCCTTACACGTCAAGTATTGTTTAGTTTACAAAGGTAGGAAGAGTCATCGTCGAATTTACCATAAAATGTGGTAGACCATTGGTCCGCGATCGCGTAATTATATCACTAAGAGATCCAATCTCTCGAAAGAATCGACTTTAACTGAAGTTGTAAAAAATGTTAAGTCACCGAGCATGGTATTCTTGACAGTAAAGTGTGATATGTAAATGCTTATCAGAAGTCAAATTCGCAATCTTCGCTTACGCCGATGACTATCGCAAGTCACCTTATTAGACTTTGTTGACGTCGGAACCCACGCACTATACTTGAGCGGTAATTTTATGTACTTCTAGCCGTACACTAGTGAAAAACCACGGGAAATAATAATAACGAGTTGCCTTGCGTGACCGCGCAGCATATGCCGCTGGCTAATTACGTGTTTCACTCTAATTATCTAAAGTTTTAATTCCAGCAATTTATGAACTTTACGACAGACGGACAGACAGACAGCGAAATTATTGTGCATGATAACATAATTTTTAATTATTTGTGTATGTCCCATATAATTTTTCAACTATAAGAGCGTATTATTTTTTGTTTTTTTTATGTCTGTACTTTCAATTTTAATTTTTAGTACACGTTATATCCTGATGTAGGGACCATTGGCTCAAAACATGTTGATAATTCAATAAATGGTGGTTTTATAAAAGTTTTTTCTTTTTTCGGATTCGCTATGTTCATTGGTAGCGAAGCCATCTTGTTCTAAAAAGTCATTTTATAAACTGTTATATTTTTAATTCCGTAATAGAATAATTGTATAATTTTCTAAATTTTAATTTTATTTACCTAGTGAACATCGTTACTGTTTACATTTCCCTGCTGCACACAACGAATTAACCTAATTCCTTTACCTTTACTAAACAACAATAATTGTAAAATAAAAAATAAATAAATGTAAAAGTATATTACTATGTACGCTTTAATAATAAAATAAATATTTATATAAATGTTGTTACCACAAAGTTATTTTGCTGTTGAAAAATTATTCTATACTACATATTTTAATTCCCATACTAGTCACATTTTTTTTTTACATTGCATTTTAAGGTCACACTAGGACTATCTGTCAGAGTCATCAACCTCCTGTAAAAATTAAAATACAATACACGAGTGTATCCACATTACTGGCCTTGAGAAAGTTCTTCTCAGAGCTTTTTTATGTACATTTTGCGCTTGGCCTTCAAGAATGTCCGTCGGGAATCCTTGGTTCGGGGAAGAGGCAGCCGTTGATGCATCGATAAATGCATTAATGCATACAACAGGGATACCATAAAGCATGCTATGAAATTGTCTAATCATCATTGTGTTCATCATCACTATTTTCATATACAATTCTTTTGGGTGGATGAATATTATTTGACATCTCTGTCTGTCCTCATCTATTTACACGATTTTAAAATGAACTCGACCAGTTCGTTTTCTCGAGTCTCATTAAAAACTGACTTTTTACCACACTTTTGAATAGTAGTAATACAGCCCTTTTTCACTTGGTCAAGAAGGATAGCCCTGGGAATGCCGTACTTCTCTTCCGCCTGACAAAAAATTGTATTTTTATCCCCTATTTCTTGTACAGCTCTATGTAAGGTTTCGATGATGTACGCTCATTTTTTTCTAATATATTTTCGATATATCTGAAAATGTGCAATAAATTGGTTTAGGTTTTGACAAATAATCGAGTCAGGGGTAATTGCGGACGTCCGTATTTATCCCAGGGAGCTTGTCCGCAACTGACCCAACGAGTTTAAAAAATAACCACAATTATATGTTAGTTAACAAAATTTATCATCGAAAGTTATTGTGTAATTTATTCTCCATTAACGAGGTAATCAAAAGAAAATATCACTTTTTATTGTCATTTACTTCGTGAACATAGCACTCAAAATAGTAAACACTAAAAATTAGATCAAAATTCACAAAAATGTTTGATTTTATTTATCTTGAAAATTGTGCGCAGCTTTCTTTCGTGTATCTTTGCTCGGCACTAAAGATGGCGGAAAGTAACACGTGATCGTGGCGGCCGGGCGCGGAAGTAAGGGATCGAGTAGATATCTGCTAGTCCGTATTTACCCCGCGTCCGCAATTCCCCCATCGTCCCCTACATTAAATGGAATGGTAAATACGTCCGTTTCTCTTTTAATATAAACCTTATAAACGTACAAAATTTTCTAAACCTCTTCGGGTAAACGTATTTAACCCATCCGTAGCCTAGCAGTACCACAGTTTGACGAGTCTTTCCGTGATAATTCAATAGTTTCAATACAAAATTCATATTTTAGCTAATCCTAGAAGAACAATTGCACATTGTAATGACTAGTGAAAAACTGGATGTTTAATGTTAATCGTACTAAAAGCAATAATTTTTAAATTTAGTCTTCGTTTAAAGTCTTCTGATAAAGATGGTGTTCATGTTGGATGGGATCTGATGAATACTCTAAACGATAGAACCGATACGATATTTATCAATATTTGATATTAAATATTCAATATTTAAAAGAAATTTACAGCTGTTCAAACTATTAAAAATTTGTTTTTCTTATTTAAAATGACTTTTTTGCTGCCGGGTGCGCGGAGGAAATTGCGCCTAAATAAGCGACAGTTTCTGTCGAAGTAATTTCAAACGTCAGTAACTGCTAAAATATACATGACGCCACAATTTTGATCTCGTTTTAAAGAAGAAAGATGAAAGTTTGTGCCAGTGTGCTTCGGCATTTGTAGTTGCCGGAAGTCGTAATGTATGCACGTGCAAAGTGAACCCACGATTATCCGGATTCCACACGTGTCCATAAACGGAATCATATCTCCGAGACTAATTATCCCATTCGAGTAAATCAAGTTTTGTTTTAAAGAGGATTGTATTTGTTACAACTCATTGTGGTCTTAAGTATTTATCACAAAAATATATGTGGTTGTTAATTTGAAAAAAAAAATGAAAATTTCCCGATTTTCTTAAATATCGCGATATTGATATATATCGATAGAGCAAAGTACAAATATCGGACACGAATGCGTGGAGCAGAAAATTTCAAAGAGAATGACGCCAAAAACGCTGGGCCGGTCGGTACCCAAAACCATCGCGCAGTCCGTCCCGTCCGACACTGCGTACATTTTTTTTACGCGCGTACAATATTTCCTATCACGGTGTGCTAAGGGTTAATGTCCGCTTATTTCATATTCATCAATTCAATCGTAAATTATTTATTACGGCTACTGATGCGTTATTAATCTATAAGGCACGTCTCTAAACGCGTCTAGAATAATTTAATTCAACTTTCTCCATATACATCCAAGTGAATTGAAAAATATTTCTGCCATGGCGAAAGATGAGAATGATACTTGTGCACATTTATTCTGTTTTGATAGATTACCTTCGTTCCCCAAAGCATTTCTTCCGTGAGAAAACTGCACCGATATTATTATGTCGTTAGTTTCAAAATATGAAGAAGTAATCTGAAATAGATAGGGAAGGTATTTTGCCAGGCGATATTTTTTAGTATCTAGATCGTCTTCTGCTTCTTTACTATGCAGAACAGTAATTTTCGCTGATAACATTGATGCTATCTAGATACAGAACATCAACCGGTCGTTAATTACATTTATTTTATTGATAGATAGTCCCGGTTTGGCGTTAAAGTATAATATTTACACACTTCATGATAATTACAGAATCACAAGTTAAAAAATATACTTTATTTATGGTTGGGTACTGGTTATTTTTGAAACTGTGAGGATTTAGTTATACAAAACATTAAAATACATTTGTACAATTTCCTGTGAATAAATGTTATAATTTGCACGAAATATGAACACATTATAGAAAAACAACGCATGGACACTTATTAGATTACCTAGAAATATAGTTTTTTTTATAAACTTTAAAAAATATAAGATACACATACGGAAAACGCGTCACATCAATATTCTTACTATTTTTTAAAACAGCTAAACGCTTGTGTTCTTAATTTTTTTTAATATACATTAGAGACACTAACAGGATAACAGGTACATTATACTCTAATAATAAAACATTATAAATGAAGACTGCCCATTATCCCAATTACAAGTGTCTTCGGCACGCTTTAGTGACATATATTTTTACATTTATGTATATTTCACATGTACATTTATGTGTATTATATATTAAGAGTTTGAATGAAGTGTGAGCATATAAGAATATGTAAATAGATAATTGATTTAATGGACCTATAGGTTCAGGTCATCGTTTAAAAATTGGATGTTGTGTATGAGTGAATTTTTGAATAAGGTATCTGCAAGATTAATTAAAATAATGAAAATAAATGTAACTTGAACTTGGAATGAGGCTCGAATTCCCAACCTAAGTGAGTGTATTAACCACTACACCAACAAGCTGCTCGTTACCAAATAGTATACATGGCGTGATAGAGCTAGACTACAATATTTTACAGGTGATTGTCTAAATTCTAACTCAAAAATGCCCTAACAACAATGTTCTAATATAAATATTTTTGGAGATATGCGACTTCAAAGTTTGCATTGTTTTTCAATATCATTTAATTTCTGACTTATCGTCTGTAAAACGTTTGATAACGTTTAAAGTAACATTTAGAATATTATAAAATCATTCACTTTAATACAAGTCAAATAAAATTAATTAGAAACATTGTAGAAGTTTGAACCAAAATTCTTCAGAAATGTTTTTATAATTTTATTTTTTATTTATTTTATTTATTTAACTTACAGTTTATTACATCTTTTGTAGTCTATTAAAACTGTAAATAAATACAAACTCTTGTGTCTGAAGAGGATTTGTATTAAAGTGAATTGAAATTAACTATTGAAAAAAACAATACAATCTTCGCATATCTTGATGTTTGACGATTTTCGTTTCGTAATCTAGTACAGGAATTTACCTGTAAGTTATTGTGGACTAGCTCTTTTGATCTCTGTACAAATATATAATAAAACAATAACAGAGATGATATCCTTGAAGGGATACAGCGCATTTTTCTTTCATTCCTTTTGCTGCAGTAGCATCTAGGTGGAAAAAATATACGAAGAAAGTCGTGTTCGGTTTTAAGATCTTAGTCGCCGTCGGTTGGTGAACTCGTCCGTCTAATATGGCCAACGGGAAACGGAAACCGGCGATTATTATGACACGGCCACTTATGGTGCTCATTTCTCCCGAGCACTTTCCTACCTGAGTTGCATAATCGGCGCCGTTTTTCCCCGCCGGATCGGATGTGCATTAGATAATCCCTTTTTATTCCGGGGCCCGGTAAACAGTGTGGGATGATTCATCTGCAAAGCGGTAGTTGTAATGGAGAAGATAGATGCCCTGTACCTATAAGTTCCAACATCCGAGGAAAAAATGTTGCTCCATAATCGAGACAGATAATCGGCCGTATTCTGAAAATAACAATATTGCTTTTTCTGTACCTTGTTAGTCATTATATCACATTGTAATGCCGTTAATTTTGACAGGTTAGAAAGCTCGTAAACGTAAACAAAAATTAAGTTTAATGTATATCATAGATGTCTCACAGAGACGAAACTGTATTTTTTTATTATGGGAAAATAGGTATAGAAGTCATTTATGGTGTATATTGGACTTACGACCGATCCTATGGTAGGCTTAAGTGATCACTTTACACATATGTAACATTCGCCATTTCCACCATGATAGAATATACCATGTTTTACTAATTTTTAAAAGTTGTATATATTTGGATTATATGACACACATCACGTACGTGTTGTAACAACCATAAATGACTTCTATACCTATTTTCCCATAATAATAATAATAATAATAATAAAATACAGTTTCGTCTCTGTGAAACATCCATAATATACATTAATTGATTAATGATGTCTCTGTGACAAGAAATCCAGTAATACCGTTCTGAAAGATTTGAACAAACTCAAAAATATTCTGAATGAAAAATTAAGTTATTCATAAATTGTGAATAACTTAACTTTTTAAGTGTACCTGTTACCTGTTATCTGCCAAAATCCCCTCAACTCAAATGACATAATATCCAAACCTTCTTACCTACTATAGTGTTCATCTACAGAAAATATTTCAGGTTTGATACTAACTTAAGTCTGGCGGTCGCTGGCTCTAAGTGTAATATGAATACATAGTATGTGGAACATAAGAACAAAGGCAGTAATATCAAATAAATAAACAAAATAATGCCGAAAATACAAATCACAATTCGCATTCGAAAGTTGAGGTTTCTGGTATTCTGGCCTTTGTTAGAATGAGACAAATTGTAGCCCATTGACACCAGCTACACTATATCACGCTTATCCTCATAATGGCATTCTTTCTTTTGTTTCAGCAGTTGAATGGATCGATTTTCAAAACGCTATTGTTTTAAAAAAAAAACTAAATTTATCTTTCAGCAAGTTGGTCTAGAGTAGTTTTGTTATGTTATACGTGGGGCATAAAAGCAAAGACAGCAATATCCAAAAAATTAAAAAAATGTTATGAATGCACGGATTACAAATTTAAAATTTAGATACTGGATTCTAGATAATATGTATCTATCCCTCTGAAAAACATGTTTCCTATAAATTTATAGGCTTTGTATGTTTCCTATAAAATCTCGAATTCAGTACATTATAAATTAGTACATAATCCTCGATGACTGCATTAAATTTTTTTTGGATATTGCTGCCTTTGATTTTATACCCCACGTGTTATGTTTGAAGGTCATCATATTGAATTATTTCAACCGAGTATACCTTTTTTTCTTCTAAATATTATTCTCCTAGCTTTATTTTGCATTGCTATTATATTTTGCATTATATTTTCATTGCTATTATATTTTGCATCATGTATTCTTATACGAGTTATTCGAAGTTATGCACACTTTTAGAATGTGAATTATTTCATGATACCATAAAAATACGTATTTTATTAAGCGGTATGTTTTTTAATTCCTAATTAATAGTGCAATAAACTTTATTCTAAGCCACAAAGTTCACATTTCTATAAACTACACGCTCTAATGGATAGAGGCCAGTCTGTAGATGTGCATCGTAGGCGGAACCGGTTAAGATTTAAGTAATTTGTACGGAAGTAAATTGAATACTACAGTACGCTTTACCATCTGTAATCCAATCCGCGACCTCGCAGTGACAAACCGCGAACTTAACAGCACACCGCCTTGCGTATCACTAGCTAATTAATTATAAGATATTCCGTACAGTAGGTAATTGTAAGATATTCTTGTACATATGATACAGCTCATTCATTATGATGTCATCGAAATTTCTCCGTACATAGATTATATTTATTCAATAGATCCTCTAGTAAAATTTTCCACGAAAAATTACGTTTTTTTTTAATATACTTACTCTCCCTTTTAGGTTGTCTCTTATTTTCATCCTTACACGTCGAAAAGAAAAGATATTTGTATAGGAGTTATGAACGGAGTTACTTTTTAAAAAATATACCTATATATCATTTTCTATTTTGAAACAAGATAGTGCTAATGGCTGCTAATTAAATTAGCAGAGATATTTAAACGAATTCATTTCAAGACGTAAATTGCTCAGAAGAGATTCACTGAAGTCGTATAAAAACAATAGGTAGGTAATGTTATCTCTATAATTTTCAACACTTACTGATACTCTTGTTTCTACACTTGTTCTCTTACATTTTATATGTTTACATTTTATATGTGTTGTTATCTCTTACATTTTATATGATGTGTTGGTCTGGTGATAATGACTGTCGTCTAGTGATCCAGTGGTCCTTAGTTTAAGCCCTATTTCATAAGACCAACTAGTTAGTCCTTTTTTCACAGAACTAGTTTTTAGCTTAGTTTGAAAATAGTAAGAATAAGAATATTAATACGATATGCATTCCGTGTTGGCATTTCTATTTTCTTTAAAAAAAAAATCAAAACAAAAATGTTATATCAGTCAATGTAATATCAAACATAATAATTTGTTGTCTGTCCATCCGTCCGTCAGTCTGTCTGTCGCCGTTACTTCGTGTAACGTCCATAATTTCGTTCGAATTCATGGCTTAATTAAATGGCCGGAGATGGGGCTTGAACCCCGGGCCAGAAACTCGAACCGGCCGCTCTACGCATGTTGCTACGGCTATCTCTCCGTGGATCGCCAAAAAGATACTATTAATATACACTAGGGCTTAGCACAAACGTGAACCAATGTTCCGTCATTTTGATGGGTTACAGTATCGAAATAAATAATCTTAAAAACTATGTTAGTTATTGTGTTAGTTAGTTATTTTCCATAAACTTTCCCGTCTCCCGGTTACAATTTAAAAATTTTTTTGGAAGTTGCGTCATGAAATCTTCTACAATAGGTGTTATCCATCGAAATCTACCATGAAAATTATAATTTTTAATCGCAATTTTTTTTCAATTAATAAGTGTTGGTTAGTAATATCCTTGCTGCGTTTATTGAATAAATAGAATCTATAAATTTCTTTATGCTGCTCATTATTTATCTTGAGGCGGTTTTCTTCATACCAGTAGTGTAATACTTTTCTGGAGCACCGAATATTTATTACAAATACGTTCGCGATGTCTGATTCAACGATTTTGATTTCAATTATCTTATGACATCACAATAATAATTATTAAAGCAATCCCCTCGATCGTACCATACTTTCCGGTAATAAATAATTATTTATCGAATTATGAGATAACTTGAAGCAATTTTGTGAGATCGTTTGTACTGTTACAAAAGCGTGTATACTGCCTGGCCTACGTTGGAGAGTATGAAAGTGGTATCCAACAACCAACATTTAACCAACCTCACGAGATAGAACATGACTTAATTTGCAGACCATTTCTTCGGTATTCTTCTGCAATTAAACAATACAAACAACTTTAGTTTTTGCATTTTTTTTTACATATTTTCTGTTCAAAGAAAACTTTAGCTTATTCTTAATTCATCAGGAACTCCGTACTGATGAAAGGTTCTCCATAATACTATCGTAAGAAAAAATATTCCATCCATTTGGCATGTTGCCGCATAAAACAGGTGATAGGCTGTCTAGCCTGAGGAAATTAGTTATCACTGGTGACAAGAGTGAAGAATGCGAAGTCGATTTCCAATAAGATGGGCAGACCATGTTCGAGAAATGTCGTTACATTAAATAAAATCCGGGATGGTGATGAGTGGAGCCGAGCATTTCGTGCTGTAGAAGCAGACCGAAGGACTATGATGCTTAGATGTGATCACATCGACTGAAAGAGAGATAATCTTTTTTATTTCTTTATATGTGCCTTGAGTATCTGACGAGTGGCGTAGATAATTGACAGCAGTATGAGTGGCATATATAATTTTGGGTAGAGAATTGTGAGCAGTATGAGTGGCATAGATAATTTTGGGTAGAGAATTGTCAGTAGTATGAATGACATAGAATTTCAGCTAGAGATTGACAGCAGTATAAGTGGCATAGAGTATTGGCACCAGTATGAAGTGGCATACAAAATTTCAAGTGAAGAATTGTCAGCAGTATGAGTGGCATGGAAAATTTAATGTACCGAAATGGCAGCTATTTTTCTCAGTCGTCTATAATATTATTTTCATAATCACGCAGGTGTTCAATATTTACATTGGCCTAAATTGATTAGAATAATAAAATTAATGCTCGTATTGCAATCACATTCGTGATTTTGGTGTCATTTACCACGTAACATAATATGAGAGATTGTTGTTATGCATCCTGTTCGAGAGCGACGCCATACGCCATGTATGTACATCGAAAATGTAACAGGAAACAATCTAAACATTCAAATAAGGGACGAAAGAATTGAATTCAATGAAATATTTATTTTCTGAATTTTCTCCTAATGCGGCATTATTAATGTCTTCCATATTGCCTGCAATTCCAACATAAATATTTATTGTCTTCTAATTACTGTTTATTATAATTGTCACATTCTGTAAGCTTTGTCCACAGTATCTTACACAAGAAGCCTACTTTTTATTAATGATTATAAAAATATTTTATTAAAGTTCCGCATTCGAATCCCGGTGATGGCTGTATTTTTACGATAGGTAGTGATTTATTTATATATTTATGTCATATCACATTTTTACTGTGGAATTGCAATTTCATAATTAAATCACTGAAAAATAAATCGAAAAAATCTACGTATCGGAAAAATATGTACCTATTTATTTATTACTCGGGTTCGAACCCAATGCTTTCTAGAATGTTCCCGATTATACACTATTTACCTTCACGAAGGATTTTAGATTTTCATTCTAAATAAAAATTTGTTACCTTTTGTTTGGAAATAATAATGTCTCGTAACAATCTCATGTAGGTATAACAAAAAAATGATTAATTGAATTTATTTTAGGTTTTAAGTTCATTATAGTTGCATAAAAAATGGTCTCGGCTTAGGAAAACTTGGTAACAGGATACAAATCAAAAAATGTATTTACATATATATTTACTCTTAGTCGAATAAATTCGTTGGCCTACATATTTTATTTACCACATCTTAACCAACCAACGAATAAACCACTCTTTGTTGCCTAAGATTAATTAATCAATGATTTTTGAGTTCACCGACGAAGCGCACTTCCATTTGTGTGTGGGAAGATTTAAATATCCCAGCTGTGTCCATCCGTCCATATTACACATAAATTTTCCGTTTTGTTTTTTTATGCACCAATCATTCATAGAATTATAATTCTATATTTTTAAATATATTAACTATATACTGCCTATTCTCAGGTTGATTTCGATAGAAATATTGTCTGAAATAAGCAATATTAAATATTTTATCTATTTTTGGCTATTTTTTTATTTTTTTTATTTTTAATAAAATACTAACAGTATACTGGGTACGTGTAAGTGTCATCAGCCTTCTCTAGAAACATGCATATATTTAATGTATCAATGCACTGATATTGCGTTGTTTTATATCAAATAATTCTATAATGTCACTTTAGGATTTACATATTTTAACCGTTTATATTCTAGTGTAATGTATATAATATTATACGTATGTTTATCTCTACTCTACACAATCCTAGAACCTTCAATTGATCTAACCCAAAATTTGCGTAGTTTCTCTTTAGGAGCCTGCGCGAAATATAACCTCTCCATCGGTATGGCTACCCCAACATTAACCCTCGATATAAATGTGTATTATATTGAATGCTATCCTTTACATATTTTACTCGGTTATATTCTAGGATACTGAGGATAATATAGCAACCCCCAGGATATTTCACTCTCTTTTTTCCTCTTTTTTTAAAAATAGAGATGCGAACAGGGATAGGGATACGTCGCATCAATATTCTTACTATTTTTAAACTAAGCTAAACGCTTGTGCTTAAAACAGGACCAACTTGCTGGTGTCCTGGAATGGAGCTTGAAACATCAACCACCAGATCACTAGGCGAGCGTCGTGACTGCTACACGAACAAGCACTCATTGATTACATTGCCATCTGACTGCCACTTTTGTGTATATCGTATTTTTAAGGCGAGCGAATCTGAATAGATAACGATTTTAAAATCAAAACTAAGTAACAAATTTATATCAAAAGCAAAAGCAATGAATACTGATTTTTAAGCACTGTTTTTGCACGACACTGGATTGTGTAAATGTAAAAATGCACTAAATACAATTATTATTGTAAGTTTACATTACGGTTAGCGAGCGGTTCAACCGCCTTTGTGTGAGTAATGGATCTCATGCGATTTTAGTAAAAGTATGACGCCATAGCCGTGGGAAGCACGCGTTATCGCAATTAGATGATGCAAATGAAGTAATTATAACAGTTAGTCTCAGAAGTTGCCAACTCTAACTGGAGCAATCGGTGTATATTATGTATTTCGTTATACATAAAAACTGTGTAACCCTCGACCACGGAGGAAAAAAATACATTTTCCTGCGACTGTGGGTAAAAAAACACCTCTAATCGTTTTCATAATATGACATTATAATTGACGTCTTCCTATTGGCCTATTGGCTAACCAAATGGCGTGATCGATATAATGTTAATTACTGATCTATTCAGCGTTAATCCGAATATAAAACTAAAAATTATTTTATAGATTTCAATATATTTAAAAAAATCATTTTTAAATAGTAGATATTTAGTATATTTACTTTATATAACAAATTTAACAGTGATGTACTGGGTTCTACGAGCTCCCATATTGCCCTACACTTTCGCCGTCCAGATTGGTATTGCTTTAATGCCAAAGCGGTCTCCTCGTCACGCTGCTAAATTGCAAATTTAACAGTAAAAATTCTAGTTGCTGACTGATATCCACGTAAAAAGTTAAGGCGGGAATTCACTTTATTGAACTACATTAATCTACTCGTTAGAATGCGACCACTATAAATTGGTGTGCGAGGGAGGGCGTCCCTGTCGCGTAACAGAAGTTGCCAGGGTGTAAATTTATTACACAATACATAATGTACAGAATGTCCGGTGACCGGTGTCGTAGCCTTTAACAGAAATTTGGTCGGGCAGCACTAAAGAAACCAAGCCGTAATGGTGGCCGTTCTATCTGTCAAACTGTCAGACGGTAATATCGATCCATTATTTGCTTTTTCAGCTTCGCAAAATTTTAATACTTCATTGGCAATTGTTCTTGCACCATCCCGGAAGTTTTGGACATAATAGTTCAGTGTATATTGGTAACCAAGATGTCACAGCTCCCGAGCAAATACAAAATTGTACTGAATGACAGGGCGAGGGGCTACCGCCGGGTGCGGGCGGGGCGGGTTTTAGTTCTAAAGTCGCCGCACGCCAAGTTACGTTGGTCAAGCAATAAACCATAGCCATTGAGCACCACTGATCCCTTAAAATAGCCTTTGTGATGCATTCTGCCAAGCTTGACATTATCTGCTAAATATCTATTTTTGGGTCATCCCTTCGGATTTTATCCTATCTGATTGTATGAGACGTTTTTGGGCTTTTTATAAGTCTTTTTATTTAAGCCTGCAATTGAGTTAGTAGTTTTCATATAAGCCTGCGATTGTTCAGTTGTGTGCGCCTAAAAGGCGCACACAACTGAACAATGCGCGTATTGCGCGCTGTACCCACACTAACTCAATTACAAGCCTATATGAAAAGACCTATAAGTGTCACCTGTTCTCACTACATTTTCTGCCCAGCCTTCTTGCCTTCTTCTGGATATCTGGGGATATCTCGATGTTTCATATTCTCCATTATTAAGAAAGGCAAAAATACCTTTATTTCATATTTAAATATAAATATCTTTCATAAATTGTAAAATATTTAAATCTTCTTTTTTTTTCTTTTTTTTCTTTACGCTTCAACAGGCCAAGAGGCCCAATTACAAAAGCGAAATACTTCACAAAACACCCAGGCTTGAGTAAATCACATAGATTAATTGTGATCTCACCGTTAATCGAACCCGGAACCCTCGGTGTGAGAATCCGCCCTGTATGCGTTCTTTCTGGCATTTTTAATAAATGCTGCATAATATATAACACACTTAAATATAATTTGTAAACAATTATCAATAATCATATTATTAATAATATTTCCGAAGCAATATGCATTTCATTTATTTGTCTTAATCCAATTTTGGTACTCCGAAATCAATCGTAAATAATAATCCCGAATGTTTTGGAATTACTACATCGGTAATCATCCAAGTCGGTCCCGCATGATCTTCACGAGCTCCCGACCTTTTGACTATTCTTCTCCATCTTTCCCGGCATCCTGCAATTCTTAGCACTGTCACCAGAGAAGTGCCTGGAGCTTTTTCAACTTGGTCGGTCCCTTAGACCTTGTATATACTCTAAGGTCGGTCCAACGAGTGAGGGATCTTTCTCTTCTTCTTTGACCTGGTCGTGGGCCACCATAACATGTTTTCCAGGTATCTTCTCCTCTATCGAGAATGTCCAAAAACCGTTAATTTATAAAAATTCTAAACCACCCCGGGAACCCAGGATTGGATTCCCTAATCACATAAGTATGCCAAGTCAAATAAATAGTATTTCATCTTATATCTAGAAAGAATTATGGGAAATTATTAAATGACCAAGTAAAATACAATAAATTTTACACTGAACCGCTGTTGTTTCATCTTTCGACCATGTTCCCATTTGAATAAAAGTACTCAAATACAAAGCTTATTCTAGTTAAATAGTTCAAATGTTTAACCATTAATTTACTGCTTGACATATTAGAAATAGAAAATAAAGGTTTAATATTGATCAATCTACATATATGTACCTATTAACCACAAGAATGTACCAACACCAAAAATAATTCTAAAACAAATAGTGATAGTAGTACCTATTATATTATATTGACTGATTACATTATTATGTTTAAAACTAATGTCTCTCTATGGTTTGCGGTTTTTTTTTCTGTCACATCATTTCATTTCAAACCAATCTCACTTGTAACTTTCTAAGTGTTTATTTGCAGCAATTACGGCGTCCATTCCAGTTTTGCAGGACTTATTTGGTGAATCAAATGATAATCTAAACAAAGGAAATATAATAGCACGTCTGTGGTAACGCCGAATAAACAGCCTCGCAAAAAGGCCCAGGTTTTTAAACTGTAATGTGTATGTAAGTAAAAGTTTGCAATTTATTTACAGCGAAAATTGCTCAAGTGATTGTGTTTTTTCAACACGACTAGACAACATTCGTTGTCGCAACGCCTGCATATTCCATATTTTCATTCTTCATTCTTTTTATCCACTCGCTTAAAAAACTACCGTTTCTCTTTCTTTAATGAATTTTTAAATCTTGTATTATTATTGAAGCAATTTTGGAGACGAAGTCATCACCATCAAAGTCCACTTTTTATTCGCATTAGGTATATTTTTTCTCGAACTTTCGCTATGGTTCCATGTGACCAAATTATGAAATGACAATCAATTGGAGGTATTCTTCACATTTTCTATTGAAATGTACTAATCTACATCAACAAACTCGTTATCATCCACTTTTATTTAGCAATATTATTTGATATACTAGAAAGCTGAGGTTTTTAAAATAGATTTGTAATGCGTGGCAGCCATTGAATATATTTTTATTATTACGACATTAGATTTCACATGAGAATTAAACTCAATACTAGCAAAAACAATCATCTGCGCCGATTGCTTTTAATAAGCCAATAGTAGGCACTATGCGGCCACTCAACCAATGGACGCAGAGAAATACTCAACCAGACACACCCCCGTATTCTCAGAATAACAAAAACACCCCTTGACCTTGTCCTAAAAATTCGAGCAAATGTCTTACATATGTACATAGATAGTGGACTATCTGGGCTCCTTAATTGTTCAAATTACACAATTGGTTATTTATCAATCTCGTAGAAAAAGTCGCAAGGTAGTTTGTTTGTGTGTGTAGTTACATATTTGAGCGCAGAGGCCGTGATCTTTAAAGAACACATTTTATCACGGGCGTCACGTTTTGGGCGACCTCTGTGCGGCAAATTTCCTAATAATACTTGTAGCAAAATGACGTATCTCCGAGTGTATGCAGAAGGGAGTGCTGGATGCTTTTATATACAGAATATAAATTTTATTTAGGCGAAGGGATTAATTAGGTCACAGCGGAAGTATGTCCCCCCTCGGATATATTTAAGACACATTTATACTGCAGTTGAAGTTTTTATTCTTGCATAATTAAATTCCCTAGTAAACAAAATGTATTTTTAACAATAGACATCCGGCCATATTCTATATATATGATACATTGGGTACCGAGTGAATTGAATTTCTTAAGGTTTTTATACACATTTTGTTGGCATGTAGCGGATCGTCTACAATGGGTAGTGAAGAGTTAAGATTTACGTACCCTTATTTATTATTTATTTTATTTCGTAGGATGATAAAATGAATCTACCCTGTACCCGCTAGGTAGGTAGGAACTGTGACCTCATCGAGAATGACAGGAACTTCGAACTCTTCCGGGGGTTCGCTAGGGCGTGGGTGTCGCGCTGGGAACTGCTTCGTGGGTGATTTTATGTAGACTGTGGACCCGCGGCGTTCGGACTTGAACTCCATGTCTGTGTGTTTACTGTTTTGTCCTTCGCATTAGGGAGAGTTCCAATTTATTCTCTGTCCCCTCACTGTCCCGTTTCCCACCACCCCTATCATTCTTATACCCGTGATATGCTTAATGCTTTTCTTATATGTTTTCTTTCTTGATGTTAATATTTTATTTTCGATTATTTCTGTTACCTTTTATCACTATGTTTCTTTGATTACCATATTACTCTAAAAAATTCCTTTCTATTACTTTAAGATTATTTTATCATCTCAATTACTGTTTCTTTTGATTGTGTGTGTATTATTTATTTTTACTTTTCATTTAATAAAGAGTTTCTTACTGTGGGAGAGGGACAGTGAATGGTCTTTTGCAGGCCTCTCCTTGCCGGGTCATCCTTTACGCGACGCGGCACGGAAATGGCCTTTAAGAGTAAAAAATATGCAACCTGGCGACGTATGAGTAGATATGGGAGCTTTCGCTCATAAAACGGTCCTGTTTCCATTCACTGTACCCCCTAGGTGCCACATTGTCGCCTCATTCATAATTAATTTGTCGCTTCACACTCGCCCGGCGTAAAGGAAAGTGGCGTGTAGTTTTTAACACGTGCATCGTACATTTACCATTTTCTATTTTATTTACGTACCGTTCCGACTCATGCCCACAATCTTAACGCCTATTGACCTGGTTAAGTTCACTTCGAGGTTAACGGTTCTTGTGTGACCTTTCTCGTATTTCTAGCCTTCGACAGCTAGGGTTGAAATAAAGAAAATAAAACGAATTCATGAACATGGTGCAAGATGATGGAATGTTTTTATGAATAATCCAGATTTTGATATTCTGTGTTTAATAAGTTTATTATTATTACCATTTTCTTAACGCAATGTTCGCTTTATAATGGCGGTTTTGATCGTAATCCGCTGTATAAACCTATTAGGTTGATGCATAATTGGACGTAGTTATGAAGAAAGCATCCAACTCACAAAATGCTAAAAATAAATAATGGGTTTGGACAGCTCAATATGATATCTTTATATGTTGAAAACGTACAAGTTCCAAGTGATATTTTTTTTTTGTAAATTCAATATTTTTCTTACCCACATTACGGCCATCACCATTAAATTAACTCTTTATCTCAAAAAATGTGGTTTTACTGTTTTCTGCGGCTTCAATTTATTGCAAACAAACAAAAATATTGATTGAAAACATCCATGTGGTATGGACGCATTATGCAACTTTTTAATTCTATTTTTACTAAACGATAATAATCTTGTAGAAAACTACTAGGGGGATTGAACGTCTTCTACGTCTCAGATAATACTTTTTACATCATGCTTTATAAAATACATAGAACAAAGAACCCACATTTAAAAAATACTGTTTTTCTAACATTTAGACATTTTGTAAAAAGAATCCAACCTGTAAAACACGTCACATCTCTGTAAAAAAAAAATTCTTATAAGAACATTAAAAATATTTATAAAAAAACATCTCTAGAATGAGCCCTGCTCAAAAAAATATGCAATAATGAATTAATAGGTTTTTTTAGCTTCAAATTTTTAGAAGCCATTTTCTTAGTTCCATGTTTTTTGGGTTGGATGTTTTCTGCATAATTACGTCCAATTATTGAACTTTTTTTTAAAAAGCCACATTGTAACATAAACAAAAACAAACTCAAAACATATAATATACAATAATCATTTGGGGGCGTAGTCACCATCATTATCAATTAACTGCATCCAGATTCCTAGCGGTGCAACTTCCGTCCTGTTCCACAACTGTCAGAAGGGCCTGGTCATCAAAATCGGAAGATTGATTCTCTCCGAACTTGTCACCTGAGCTGGTGTCTCCAGCTTTGAAGTGAAAAAACCAGTCTCGGCATGCCCTTTCGCCAATCGTTTCAGTTCGACTCGCATTTTAATTTCTAACCACATTAAAGAATTACTTACTTCCATCACGCCGTTTCTCCGAGGGGGTAGGCAGAGAGGATAGATCGCCACACTCTTCTGTCCTGACATACAACTCCGCCTCATCCACATTCATATATCGTCGCATGCAAGCTCGCCGGTTGTTGAGGCTTTTAACGGGACCATCTTCCAGTATCTGGTTAATCTGGTCATGCCACGTCTTCCGCGGTCGCCCTCTCTTTCTGGCGCCATCAACACTTGCATTATATATCTTTCTTACCATTCTTTCCTCATTCATTCGCTCAATATGCCCAAACCATCTGAGCGACCCTTTTTTAATTCTATTAATTATGCTAAGATCAACTTTACATTCGTTCCTAATATCTGCATTCTTTACTCTATCATAAATTGATTTTCACACATACGTCTGAGGGATCTTAAAGAATTATATCATGACAAATGTCAAGTAAACGTCAAACGAACGGAAGGCAATCGATATAATACGTGGGGTATAAAAACAAAGACAACAAAGTCAAAAAAAATGTAGTCATCGAGGATTAGTAATTTATAATGTACTGAATCCGAAATTTTACAGGGATCATGATTTTGGAAGAGATACATAAAATGTAGAATTTAGTACATTTTAAATTACTGCATTCAAACGTGACTGCATTCAAAACATTTTCTCAATTTTTTGGATATATCAGCCCTTGCTTTTGTACCCCACATATAATGCTCATTTATATCGGTAGAAAAGGCTGTGTTGGCGCAAAACGTGGGTTTTGCACAGGGTCCTGAATAGTAACCATAAGAAATTGCTAAAGATTTTGTTGAAAACAGACAGACATTCAGATTTATTTTAAGCGATCTCAGAAAAAAAGGAAGAATCTTTTTTTAGGATTTTCTTTGTTTCGTTAAATATTTTTTTTAGATATTTTAGAAATGTTTCATGGATTACGGTTGTTTTGGCTCTCAAAATTTTACTGATAATTTAATGCTAGAAGATTGGGATATAGTGACTGATAATATCCCAAGTCACTCTTAGATACGCATATTTACGTTATTTTGGCTCAGAATTACAATGTACTTGTGACATTATGGCAATGGTTATTTCTGTGAATATAAGGAATATGAGTACCAGACTTGCTGGTACGAAAGAATATAGTTGTTGAATGTATGTATTATGTATTTGTCATTTCAGTCAAAAATAGATTTAAAACGTATAAATTGGATCTCAGTCACAAAAACACGTTTACTTATTACATATTATATCCAATACCAGTTAGTAAACGTCAAAAAATTATTCATTTGAAAAGAGTGGGATATACGAAATTACTTGTGGAGATTGTGATAGTAAATATATGGGCCAAACCACAAGAAACTAGGGATGGGTCGTCGACGTATTTACCGTCGACGAAACGAGACCGTCCACGTCCATCCATCGACGAGACGATCAACTAGTTGAATTCGTCAACTAGTTGACGCGTCAACTTCGTTACGCGGACGTCGCGGACGTTTATCTAAACATCGGGACGACAGTCAACTGTCTACGGTTTGACGCGACGCTGCTCGACGGCACAACCGTTGGTTATTTTTATTACGTTAATTTTTAAAATTTACAGAAGTTCGAAGGAATATAGTTTCGGGGAAAGTAAAACCGCTACTTGTGCTTATATGTAAAAAGAAATATTTTATTATTTATTTGTTTATAGGCTTTTACATATTCTTTTATATACTTCTTTCTATATATAATAAAGAAAGAAGTAGGTAAACACAACAATATCAGGTGTGAGCAGTAAAATATAAATATAAACTACATATATAAGCAGTGAAAGTATCGGGTATAAGCATTAACATATGAGTATAAAAATTAAAAATATAAAGTACAAAGCAATGTGTGTATAAAAAAATATATTAGATACACATTATTACATGTGTACAGGGTTATTTGGAAAACAATAATAACCTAGCAGGACTATATTCCTGCCTTGATTATGAGTATTATTTTTTTGTAAAACGTTGGACTATCACTACACTAACTCAAATCGATTACGAAAAATTCATTTATTTCAATACAAGTTAAAAAAAAAATGATAAAAACCTTTACATTTATTTATTATCTATAAATTTATAAATAAATACATAATTTAAAAATACTTTACATTTGAGATGTTATCTAGAAATTTATTGAAGAATACATATTTCAAAGTCAGACTTTCACTTTGTGGTGACATTATTAATAAATAAATATATCTGTATTATTTGTCAACTTTAGTTTAAGGCTCAATTTGAGAAAAGGAACATTGTTCCCGAAACATGTAAAAAACCAATAAAAAGTGGTGTAAACAAAATTATAATAGATTTATTTTTTTATCTACAAAGTTGAAAATAGGGAATTTATAATAAAAATTAATTAAACCTAAATTCAAGATTGTATTACATATACAACAATTAATGTTGGACTCCTGAATAAGGACCATAGTTAGGTATAGAAAATTTTATTCCCTACAAGTTTGTTTATCATTTATATGCTAAAGTTGAAAAGTAAGAAAATAACACAATAATTAAATTTTAGCATCCCTTTTCAAGTAGATATATAAGAAGTCGAGATCGATCGAATAAAATATTGATTTTAGAAAAATATCTAGCCGGCCTATTAATTAATACAAAATATAATAATTAAATAGAATTGTTTTGTTCAATACAAAATATAATAATTAAATAGAATTGTTTTATTTTATACAGCGTAAAATTGGGAATTCACCGAATCGTCGCACGTGACATCACAAAAAATCAAGTAAAAAATAATAGATAATAGCTTATTAAGCCTATCTCGCGCTACGCATGTATTCAAATTTCAAATCTCTAGTTATAGTTCGTGTACACAGATCTGCACTCTATGGTAGTGTACTTTAGAGTTGAAATGAAATTATCCGTCGAGCCGTCTATGACGTCTATGGCATCTACAAGTCGACAGCGAGAGATTTTGGTCTATATTCTGTGGCGAGAGATGAGAGAGAAATAAACGGAGACGTTTTGTCTTGCTCTCGCTCGTTGCTTTGCATTGCGTTTAATCTCGAATCGTCCACCGACCACGGCGTCCGCTGTCCACCGTCTACGAATTCAACTAGTCCATGCGATAAACGTAAACGGTCGACGCGTCGATGCAACGTCAACGGTTGATTTCAACTAGTCCGTCCATTCAACGCCCATCCCTACAAGAAACCTAAATATAAGAATAAAGGGACATCGCTGTTATTTAAGGAACAACAATTTCTCAGAATTTTCCAACCATATAATTAATATCAAGTATTATTTTGATAATCACAGACTAGAACTACTACACTCGATTCCTCATAAAGGTTTGACAGTGAACAGTTTGGAAACCGTTTAAATCCAAAACAATTTGAATTCTGACAAAAAACTCATAAACAACATCACATTCTTACAAAAGGCTCCGCTTCTCAGCATCTTCCTCTTTACACCTGATGATAAGAGGGACTTCTCTCGAAACTATAAACTCAACGTGTGTGCATTACAAATTTCAATTTAGTTTAAATTAAAATAGTCAAACCTACATTTTGATTTTTTAGAAATTCGCATGTTCGAAAATGAAAACATCCAGCAGACCAGGCAGGTAATGGACTTTGTGAATTCAGTACCTACCTGTAAGCAAAATTTTGTATGGCTATTTTTTTTGTATTGTACCCGGGTTGGACAGTGCTAAATTGGTTAGACCCACATACACCGCAGAGGTTCGGGCGTCAGTCGGATCACCTTTGTCCGCCGGGCTAATTTAACGTCTTTTGTACTCGACGCGTTACGCGAGATTTGTTTTGTACAAGGAAGGTTGGTGTCACCTCGCGGACCACGTATTGTCACTTCCAAGTTTTCGTACGGTACGTAAGATATTTTGATCGTGATTGTTAATGCTCAATTTAAAATGTGCTTCGTTATTTATACATATCAAATGAAATTTTAATATTTGAATTTTCACACGAAGCAAACACATTGTGGTGAGACATAGTATCTTTACATAAAATAAATCTTTGTTTAACACCACTTTATTGAGTTTAAACCAACTAGTTTCAACTCACAGCTGAGTCTTCATCAGGGTTCAGTATTAACTAAAAAAAAAACAGAATTACAAGCAATCAAGAAAGCATTAAGGGAAGAAAGAGACAGAATGTCAACTGTGGTGAGGGTTGGGAGTAGCTTGTTGGTCTTGTGGTTAGGACACTCGCCACGTGATCCAAAGGTTGCGGGTTCGAACCTCACTCCAAAGTAGCGAGTTAGTCCTATTTTCATAGCACAAGCTAGTTTGAAAATAGTAAGAATATTGATGTGATACGTATTCCGTGATCGCGTCTCTATTTAAAAAAAATTTGTTAGAAATCAGTTTATTTCACACACATCCAAATCTTTTTTTAAATAGAGATGCGAACACGGCATACGTGTCGCAATAATATTCTTACTATTTTCACAATAAGCTAAACGCATGTGTTATTAAAACAGGACTTACATGCTGGTGTTCTGGAATGGGGCTCGAACTACCGACCACCAGATCACTAGGCGAGCGTCATGACCATTACACCAACAAACTACTTCAAATAGAGTACCTTGTTATAGCCAACATTGAGGCCAAATTTTTAAATCTATTTTTGATGTAGGAAGTAGGGGAATATCCTCTCACAAATTGGTGAAATGCTATTGACGAAACGTGGCACATTTTGTGATTAAGTTAAGTTTCGCCAATTCGTCCTGCTCTGTGAGTCACGCGGACCGGCCACCGCGCGCAGGACCAACTCTCATCAATGGGACAACAAAAGGTCAATTAAGGGGGTCAATTGGATCCCCTTTGGCCGTGCACAAACATCGTTGGCAACTTGCCTCTCAACAACTCAATACTGCTTAGACAATGCACCCGCTGAATTGGCCTATTCAGCTGCAACAACCTTGGCCTCGAGGAAGGCATTAAGCAATTGGGAGTAGTCAGCGTGACAGATTGATTTAGAGGTAATAGAAGTATCAAGACGCCGACTAGACTAATCTCACTGCACAGTGTTATCACATTGAAAATTGGAAGAATTGGACAATTGGCGAACTGATGCAAGGGTGCCGGGATGGTCGGTCCGTGGTCATTTTTGCACCGGGCTCCTTGCGGGTGCAGGCGGACATCATGTCTGTCACCTGTTTTGTTCTTGTAATCGGTGCCAAGTGTTAGTTCTCGAGTGATTTTTGGTTTTGGTGTTCCAGCGGCGGTGCAGTTATGCGACAGTAATAATTATAAAACTATCGTTATCGTCGGGCGCGTGCAGTCAGTACATTAAAGCATGAGTTATTGTGTTTTGTTTAGCACAAAAATAGGCATGGCGCGTCTAATTTTTTGCGTGATGGTACAATAGTATTTTTTAGTCTATACGCAGTTGGTACACACACTGTCTGCGTCCGGAATATTGAAACCGTTTCAGACCGACGCTCGTATCCATACTGCAATGAGACTAGAGTGTGCAAAGGCGTAAAATCACGCAAGGAGGTTGTTTTGACTGTTGCATCGATAATCGTAATATTATGAATTGCAATACAATATTATTTTTAAATTTCGATTTAGTCTGAAAATATGTGTATATTGCTTTGCGAAAGAGGAGTATTGTATGTTCTACGTAAGTTGTTACGTAAAAAAATACGTCTTGAAAAAAAAAACTAATTTAATTTTTATCTGAATTTATGATATATTTCACTATATTTTTAAAATATTTCATTTCGATTTATTTCATACAAATTCTCTTATTTCAATGTACTGATTGCACGCCGCTGGCTCTTTTTGAAGCCGAATTGCTGTTTTAGTTTTTCATTTTACATTTTTAAAATATTTTTGTTTAAAACGAATATTTTGCTTTTCTTTTTCTAATTTATTTATCTATTGTGCGTGTATACATGGGAGATTTGCATCATTGGTCATTCTGATCTGCGTACAAAATACAACATAGATCGAATGACAGCTCGCTCCGCGCTCAACTCTTTGCTGTCCTTTAAAGTTTTTGAGGTCTCATTCGTGTACGCTCCATTAAGCTAAACAACCTTTTTTTTTATATAGTCTTGAATATTTACCGCAAAGTTTTTTGAAAATATAATCATGATCGTATTACTTCAATAAAATAGCAATGTTGTGTCAGTTTGATTTTACATTGCGGTATTAAATTTCGAAATTTATCAATTTTTAAGAACATTTATATTACATACTATACATAGTTGCAATTATAGAATAAAGATAGAGAAAAGATAGAGAAAGATAGAGAAAAGAACATTTATATTACATACTATACATAGTTGCAATTATATTATCGAAATTTATCAATTTTTAAGAACATTTATATTACAAATATATAACTTAAAAGTTTGCGTCTAAATTTATTTAATAACGCTATGAATCGCAAGAACCTATTATCATGCAGCACAGTTTTCAATGCCAGTGTGAAAAAATACCAAAGAAGCGTTTATGTCAAATTTAATGCAAAATATTATTTTACAAAATGTAGAAAAAACTCGATAGGTATCTAGAGTTTCATAAATAAAATTTTCAAATCTCCCACTGACAAATACTTGAATATCTATTATCTGCCAGAAAACAATTAGGTTAGATCGATTTTTTCCAAGATATAAACCATTCGGGTATATTTAAAAGAAGGCTAATAATAATAGTTGCCGCTAGGGCGCGGCGACGAGACGCGCAAATGTAGTCTGGTAAATAGTGCCAGTTTTTCAATTGACAACTAACTACTCTTGTATACAAACATGTCTGTATATTTTAAAAGCATTTTATCCATAGCATACTAAATTTAAAATCCGACTGTAAAAATCAGTTAAATATCTAAATTTGGTTGGCGTATTATCATCATCATATTTTAATTCGTGATAAAATGGAAAAATTCTCCCACGTGCGTAGTGTGATGCCCAGTGCTAGTCTAGATAAGGAAAACGTGGTGATAAGTATTCCCCGTCAAACCCTGAACATCCGCTGAGGATCCCACTGCCGGGATCTCAGAGGAAGGATAATTCCAAAATGCTGTTACAAATTACTGTTTAAAAAGCGCATTAATAATCAAATAACACGAAGCAGTACTCTGCATGCAGCAATTAGACATTTGTTGGGGGGATATTAATTTAAATAAGTTGGGGAGGAGACATGACATCACCCCTTAAAGAGCAATTAAAAAGCACGCGGTTCAAATCCTCTTCCCTTAGTTGCAATTACATATATTAATATTGATTTAAATTCTAATTAAATAAGACAGCTGCGTCGCGAACTAAATCCATGTTATTTGGAACGGCTTTGGAAAAATACAGTAAAAATAAATTTTCGTAAATAAAATACATATTTACAATATACAGCAAAACTTCGTTTATTCGTTATTCAAGGGACCCAAAAAACGTATCGAATTATGTGGAACCCCGTTAATTCGAAATTCAAGGTACAAAAAAATCGCAAATTTTGTGAAAAACGTCTGTATTTTTGCACATTTCAAGAAATCATCAAATTACCCGATATTGACATATTTCTTGTTCTCACTTGCGAAAAAATCGAAATATTTTTTCAATTTCGTTAAATTTGAAAAAAAAATCGAATAATGTGAACTAAAATGTATTAATTACTAATAGAAAATTATTTCGCCATCGAATTACCTTTTTTTTAAATATTCTGAACGTTGTATTTTCGCGTAAAATGAATATGCTTTGTAATCAAATCTACAAGCCAAAATTCAAGATTTCTTATTTTTTCTTTTTTAATAATATGGCATTTCTTTGTTTCAGAATAAAAATGTCTCGGACTTCCAGACTTCCTGTGATATTAGCACTTATTTTACATCTTTATGGTACGTATTTTATTTTATTTTATTTTATTCTGCTCTTTTAAACGTATTCATAAATACTGAATATTTCTTAATCTCAAACTCTGTTATTTATTTTAATTATTCTTAAAATAACACCCACTTTTTCATTAATGCAATTTCTAAAACATTGCGCAATATTGATACAACATTGTAGAACATTTGTATTATTATGATGACATTTGAGTTAAAATCTAGAAGACATAAATAGCTACCTACCTGCATTACAGTTTTATAATTTCAAATTTGTGACAATACAATGAAGGGGACCCACCACATACCCTGAGCCGTTCTATGCGCAAAAGCGTCCATATCGGCCCAGCACTTTCGCCGCCTGGTTGGCATTATTTTATGCTAAAGCGACCTCCTCGCTCGGCCTTCATCAATACAACACGCAGAGATGAAAACCGAGCGAGTCGGTCGCACAAAACCTTCATTGTCCCGCGCATATTAATCTTTATTTCAAAAATAACAATACAATATAATGCCAATAATAAAATTTAAATAAAATACATCACCCAAATAAGGCGCAGGACGTAAAAAATTTGTGACAATACAGGTGGATTTGTTTGTTTATAACTTCAGAACAAAAAAAGTTGAACATATCCATCTAGTTTATCAGTTCATAAAATTTTGTAATTACCAAAAAGATTTTTTAATAAAATATTAATTTTTTTCCTACACAGTTGCCATAGCCACTAATCTACCACCGGTCTTTACTCAGGATATGAGTGATCTAGTTTTATTGGAAAATACTCCGGTTGGGACTGTAGTTTATACTTTAGAAGGAAAGGATCCTGAAGGATCTCCAGTGAGTATAATGTTGAATAATTTTTAAGTTTTATTTATTTGTTCTTTTTATATAAATTAATACAATTTAACATTTAAAATAAAAAGAAATAATTTATTATACTATCTCTGTGAGAGTCAAAGACTTGTGTATAGAGAAGAAGTATTGCAGATGTAAAGTTATGATTAAATTATGTTATGTAAAGTCAAATTAAAATTCTGCAAAAATACCCTGGCATAATTGAACAGTACGGTAAACATGACCGATCCTTCTGAGATTAAATATCCACAGTCTAGTTAGTGTCATGATTTCAAAATATAAACAGAATTTACCGCGCAAGTGAGTACTAAAGAATACACTTTAAAATTTCGAAAATTTCACCATACATTTTGACATATGAGATATAAGTCACTTTATCTAAGGACAAAGCGCAAACCATAAACTAGAAAAAAAAATACTAAGCAACAAAAATATAAAGAGTTCCAACATCGAGTATTCATCATGTTTCTACTGTCTATAATTTACGTGAACATTTGATATGACCTAAAAATAAAATTCTCGTCACAAAATCTTGTCTATGATTTTCATTTTGTCCTTAGATAAAGCTTCTCAAACATCAAAAATGTATGATGAAATTATGGAAACTTAAACGGTATTAACAATTTTATTACTTACTTGCACGGTCAATTCTGTTTTATTTTGAAATCAAGACACTCAACCATATTGTGGATACTTACTCTCAGAAGGATCGGTTATGGTTACAGTATTGATCAATTTAGCCAAATATCCTTTTGATTGATTGCATCAGAATAAATACTGTCTTAAAATTTGCTTGGCAATGTAATATTTATCAGTTATTAGTTTAAAAATAGTCAATCGCTGTTATTTGTAAGTCACAATCGCTAACAATGATTGAATATCTTAAAATATTGTATTTTTGACTCAAAATATTATATATTGAACAGCGTTATCAAGCGGAATCAACTTTAAAAATATTTGGCATAGACGGCTGGTAAAATATATCTATTTTGTTCGTAGTTCTTATTTTATACGGTGTTCATTTTCACAACGAGAGCACATGATCTGAGTATTCTTGCATACACCTAAGAAATTAATATTCAACTGTTTTGAGCTTACTAGTTTTGAGACTAATCTTATTTACAATTACAAAAATTACAAATTACAAAAAATAAATAAGTAGATATTAAAATATTATAATTGTGTTCTATAACGCCACTCTGGGACAGGCGTAGCCTAGTAGAGTGGCATAATCCACAAATTTAACAAAAAAAAGTGTAATTTATCTTATATTTTATTGTTAAATTAGTATTAAGTACCTTTATTTGTAAACAAGGATTTTTTTTAAATAAATAAAGATAAAAAATTGTAGTGAAATGTTGATCACAGTTGTCGTTTTCAATCACTGGTATTATCAAATAGCAACCACACTCACACCAGTAACAACAGCAACAGTGTAGAAATGTAATCCTTCTCTAATAGTATTTTAAGTAGAAATTTATTCAAGATTAATAAAAATTTCAAACTTGTGTAGGTACTTACTCCATTTATTATTTTTAGGTAACATATGGACTGACGGGGACTGATAGGTTAATTGTTAACCCAACAACTGGAGAAGTTACCTTGGCTGAACCTCTTGACAGAGAGGTATATCTACATTTGCCTTTACATAATAATTAATTAGTCAATTAAAACTAAGCTAAGCAATTTGTATTAGGAAAATGGAACTAACTGCGAATTATACTTGTTGTTACTTTGATGTTCATCATTGACAATTATATTCTTCATTTTAAACAAATTCATACACATACCAGGGCTGGCTGGGAAATTCTCAATTGACATTATTTCAAAATATATAAATAACGGCTAACCAACTAAACAACTAAAGATGCACTTATCTAAAGATGCACTTATCTATCAGTCATACAAAAAACTTATAGACTGTTACAATAGTACCTAATGTTTTCCACTGCAAGTATGCACTCCGCGAAAACACCTAATTCTTCCTGGACCTCTCAATTTTTTATATATTTTAACCATCAATTCATGTTTTTTGCTTGCCATCCGGTATATAAGTAATAGTAAATAAGTTTTTTTAGCCAGTAAGTTGTTTTTAAAAATAATTTTAATGAGTTAAGTACCCTTGAGTTGAGTTCTCACGAAAACGGCTCTTTAAATTTATCCAAATATAATAATAATATTAACAGATTTACAGACCACCTATTTAAGTTTATCTATGGTAGAAAAAAAAAATTAAACTCCTTTTTATCTATGAGAGCTGGGCCTGATACATACATATATGTACATCTTTTGGTCAATTTGCAATTATAATTTTCATAAAGATATTATATGAATCAATTAGACAGATGACTATAGCCAGGGGACTAGAAAAAAATTTCAGACTTACAAGACTTCTATGATACTGTATGTATCCATGTTTAACGACTGATGGCACTACTGACGCAAAACCTGTGTACCATTGTTTAATGCCATCTTTCGCACGGCACCTGTCGAAATGTTAGACAGATTTATGGAGTAGTTTTGTTGTGCCAAATATGAAAATATGAGACTCCTTTATTTTTCAAAAACTGAACCTCACTGAACTAGTCTAGTAAATTTAATCAATTTAGATTACACTGGCTGAGTTCATATTGGGTAAACTTCAAAATGTGTTATACAAGTAGAGTAGAACCACGTTAATTCGAAATCCAAGGTACAAAAAAAATCTCGATGAGATTACGAAATTCGCCAAAAATTATAAAACTCATGAAAAAAGTCATTAATTTTATGAAAAAGTCCGTATTTTGCATATTTAAGAGATCATTTCGAAAATGCAATATTTTTTATGCTAATACAAACATCGCGATATTTGTATTATTAAGTACCCAATATTTAGGTACATATTTGTTGTTCTCGATTATGAAAAAAATCGAAATATTTTTTTAAATTTTGTCAAATTTCAAAAAAATTAAAAATTATGTGAACTAAAATGTATTGGTTTTATGGCTCAACGGACTAAAAATTATTTCGAATTACAAATTACCGGGGATTTTCGAATTATTGGAAGTTAATCTACTATGAAATTAACATTTTGGGACTAGTGGGTTTGAAAAATTATGTCAAATTATCGGGGTTCGAATTAACGGTGTTTTACTGTGTATCTTTCTCATTGATAAATCTAATTTGTTTTAAAATATCATAGAATTATGTTCTCAGATTACAATTTCACAATCAAAAATCTCATTTTCACCATAATATTTAATAAATATAATTAATTTGGTTTACTTTCCAGGTTAACGAGACATTGACATTTCAAATATCCATAGGGGATGTGGTGGAGGATATCAACAATAATGTTGTGAGGGAGATGGTGACTGTCATCATTTTAGATGATAATGATAATGCACCAGAGTTTAAGAATGTAAGTTGATATTTATTGAGAATATTTCAGTATCAAATACTGTTGAAATATGATAGAGCCCAATTTAATATTGTACCAGTGCCTCTTCAGGTGATACGAGTGTAATTATGTATTTAATTAAGATGAATTATAGAAGTCTCACAGAGACGATGCTATTTATATGATAAACATATACGTAAGTCTCTTATACGATGGCCCAGGGCAACCTTATTACAACCTGTATGAGCTGGCTTAATTGATCACTAGCAACGTTCACCATTTCCATCGTAAGAACGTCCACACATCAAATTTTTGAAAGTTTTGTATATATTCCAATTCTAGGAACCTTCTGTATATTTCATTGGATTGTGCTAGAGACATCTGTAGTCCTTTCTCATGAAATGTACATAGATTTCATAGCTGGTAATGTAATGTAATTAATGGTAATGTAACCTCTATATTTTTTTTAATGCATTGATACACCTCAAAGTCTTACTCTCAAGTATTACGTTATAACTTTGTCTCACACATACATATTTGGGGATGTATGAATACGAGCAACTTGAGAAAATAAAATTGGCAAAAATGTGCGCAAAACACATTACCATGCGCAAACTGTGACAAAAAAATTGACTCAGTAATATTTAGGGGCCAGGGTGATATCGACCACTCTTTACTTTCGAGGCACAGTAGGCGAGTGAAAAGCACTGGTTTCTCATATGATACAATTTTTAATCTTAAACCATCTCTGATTATCGGGAATCTACCGTGTTTCCAGGATATATTAAAGGTATATATATATATATATATATATATATATATATAAAGATAAACATCAGGTAGTTCTTTATTTTAAAAAAAGTTACAAATTATGTTGCGGACTTTGAGTCTAATTGTGTCTAATGATATTTTGTATCTCAACTGATTTTGTTGCCTAACTTCTGCAAAACAGATTATTAGATATATTTTTCATTGTTCACAGACACCGTACGAGGCCGATGTTCCTGAGAATGCACCATTGGGTTCGACAGTTTTGAGTAACATACTCGTTGAAGATCGAGATTCGGTTGGAGAAACTCTTGAACTCAGTTGCATATCTGTTGCTCAGGTAACAATTGTTTTGTTGTTTTAAATGAAAACAAAATTATTTTATTATAATTTTGCAAAGGGAACTTCTAATCTTTGTGTGCGAGTCAGGTAGGTGCCTGTAAGCCGTACATAAGCTGGATTTGGTTTTAATGTGTGGCAATCTGAATTGTGCATATTATTTTTTAAACTGCTGACTTTTCTTTCACATGATTTTCATATTGATGTACATTTTTTTAAGATTTACGTATTTTATTCATATGTATGTTTTCTGGTGTTTATAATTTACAATTTATATATGTAATAATGCACCTACAGACAAATGTCCATGTGATGTTTTGTGGGTCTGATATGTAAAAGTAAGAAAAATGATACATAAATAAATAAATAATTTATTGTTTACAATTATTCTAGTGGTCCGAAGCTTGCGGAGTTTTTTCCATAGTCACAGATGAGTCTTCGTCACAAAATCTATTGAAAGCATCCTTGGTTCTGAAAGCTCCCTTGAATTACAATAGCAAGAGCTCTTACCAGTTTCAACTCATCGCCACGGTAAGTTTTATTAAATTTATATTGTCGCGAGAATGTAGAAATGTAAAGAATTACACATGACAGAGGATTTTCTAGCGCGCAGAATGTTTTAGAATCATTACAAATTACTAGAAAGGTTTAGCAGTCAGTTGATCATGCCCGAATGTTTGCGAAATGACATTCCCTATTTAAAGAGCGACATAACCGCCACACGGAACACTTTATTGAGTTTGGCAATTCCACAAAAACAAGGGGGCGGTTCAGTGCGCATATTTACTAGTGATAAATTAAGAAAGTACCTACCTAACGGGTGTTTGATAGTAAGTGCGATCACAGACATAGACATAGATTTTTCTGGAAAGATGAGTATAAACTCAGATGACTGAGCAGAGCAAAATTAGTTGGAATTACATAATATTGCTCCAGCTATGTTTGTGTTCAGCGACTTTGGTGATAAAAAAAAAAATTCAATCGTTTCATTTGTCTCCCACGACTGCGATCGCGTGACAATATCTTTAACTAGTTGTATATTTTTACTTTATTTTAACATACTCAACGTAATCTATTTGTAACTCCAATGTCTAAAATTTTAGTACTACCCGCTTTACTCTGCTAAAAAGTTATCTTTAGTTCTTGAAACATAAGAGTTTGTTTAACATTGTTAAAAGACTTGTTATTATTATCCCGCACAATATTCACCCACGGGCTCCACAGTCATAAGAATAAAACGATGAAGAAATATTTAAAACGTTTTATTTTCCAGGATGGCTCTCTAAACTCTACAACCAATGTTGAAATCCGAGTGGTGGACATCCAAAACCTGCCGCCTATGTTTGTGGGATCCCTGGCTGCAGTGCTCAGCGAGGATGTACCCATAGGATACCTGGCGCTGACCGTACAAGCCAAGGACGGAGATAGAGGACACCCCAGGAACATTAGTTATGATCTACTTACCAGTAAGTTTGTAAAATCTATGTTAAAAAAAAAACTAACTAACTAACCATCACGCCGTTTCCCTGCAGGGGTAGGCAGAGAGGATTGAACGCCACACTCTTCTATCCTGGCACACCACTTTTGCTTCGGCCACATTCATACATCTTCTCATACACGTTCTACGGTTGTTGCGTTAAAAATCTATGTTATGTATCAAATATTTTTGTTAAACTAAAACTAAAGAAAAAAACTAATAATAAAAAAAATATTATGTAAAACTGTTTTCTTTTAGTATTAAAAACAGCATGTTTATGTCAATTGAAGGCAATCTTCCTTGGCAATATAATCAGATTTTGCTGATGACATAATCATCAGAAGAGCTCTAAAAAATGTCAAACGATCTTAATGTTCATGTTTTTGTCATGCCAAGGTATTTAAATAAAAAATACATTTTCTTGAGACCTGCGCAGCCAGATCTGATTAGTTGCCCTTTTTGTCATTCTTTCCAAGAATCCATTCATCTGTGATCTATTTAGTCCCAGGTCCCTGAGAAAGCTATAAACTGACTTGGCTGGTAATCCTCTTGCTCCAACCCCCACTGGATAAAGTTTTGTTCTATAACCATTTTTGAAGGTTGTCGTATAACCATCCAATATTCCCTTTATTAAATTTATATGTACAATTTATAAAATAAGAAAAATCACCAAATGATGCGTACAAAAGTCTTCATATTTTTTGTAGCAGTAGGCACTGTATGTGGAGTTACTATTGAGTGTATAATGAATGAAAAGGTAAATGCATTTGCCTAGCATTTATCATACCTTGAGATTGATACATCAAGAATAAGTAGCCTCCAAACATTTTTTTTTTGTTCTTTTTACATAAATTAATATAATTTAACATTTAAAATAAGGCAACAATTTATTCTACTATCTGATATTATTCTACTATATGATAGTCAGAGACTCGTGTATAAAGAAGGATTATTGCAGGTATAAAGTATAAATATGCATTAATCTTAGTAGTACAAAATAGAATTGAATGTATAACAATTACAAGTTGTATTTTTAAATTGCAGATCCTCATGACTATTTCATCCTGGACAGTGTAACAGGAGAACTCCGAACTGGAAAGCCATTGGATAGAGAATCATTGGCTGATGCTTCTGCTCCGCTTAATCTTACTATTAGGGCAAGTATTCACCTGCACAGTACACATTTTACCCACCTCAATAGTAATCAAATAAGAACATCGCCATGATCAATAAAATTAGATAGTCTTGCATCTACTGTTAAATTCAACATGCGACAATGAAAATGATTGCAGTTTGGAACTCCATATCTTGCAGACAGTGTTCTCAAAGACATATCTGCCTTAAAGATCCAGAACTGGAGAGAGCTGGAACTTGGTGGTAGCTCTACAGCCCACTTGGGGTTGTAGAGCCAACAGTGACGATGATGACGATCTTACAGAAAATTCTTAATTTATTACATTTAAACCCATGCGAACAAATACACAACATTTAATATTTTATTAAAGAATATTTTCTTTGGTGATGGATTCAATAGTTGCAGTTATTGCGATATTTTTATTTTTATTACTTGATTTTAAATAATCTTTTATTTTCAGGCTCGTGAGATCGTTGACGACCGACCTGTCGACGGTAATTTAACAACCTCCCTTGCCACTGTTATCATCACCATAAGAGATGTGAATGATGAACCCCCAAGATTCAACAGGAAGGAGTATTCCGTGGAGATTCCAGAAAACATTCCATTTGGAACACTTCTCCCGAATCTGGATATGACCGTTACAGACACAGATCTTGTAAGTTATTTCTTCAAATAGTAAAAAAATATGGAGTTCTTTTACTATTTTTTACTTGAGGAGAATGAATCTTCCATCTTTGTTTTGTATGACTGCCTCTCATTGATTTCAGCAACATATTAAAACATTCTTTTGTTGGGGTACCTGTTTTGAGTCTGTTTAGAAAATAATGTAATTTGTTCTTGCAGGGAGACAATTCGGCATTTTCTCTCCGTCTGTCAGACGTGTCTGGGGCCTTCATCGTGGAGCCCACGGAAGCTACCGGGACTACGCAGGTCAGCCTCAGGCTGGCTAATTTTACACTCGACTATGAGAATCCCAACCAAAGGAAGTTCATCATTCTGGTGAGTTATTATTATTCTATAAAAAGGGTTCAAGTTTCGTTGATTTATAATAATTTATACCCACCCTATAAAATATATAGACATGAACTTACGTAAATTTCTTGATACGCGGTTTGATTCCACGGCTGGTTCCAATATTAAAATTACCACGAGCTTGTAAATTTTGAAAAAATTATGAAAAGTTTAAACTAAATTCCCTTGAAAAATAAAATGTCTAATAAAAGACACTTTTATCTGAAGAGAGAGAAGAAGAGTTTGGAACGAAATTTAAAAAAATTAGAAATACAATTTAAAATATATGTTTTGTTTACTAAGGGCTGGTTTATTGTAATCTTAAAATTAAAACCATCGATTATTGCGTTTTCGAACAATCACACAATCTGATTTCGTAAAAATCTATGGGTTTTACGAAAGATTACTATAATCCAAGTTAATATGCTGTGACCTAAAGAAAGGGATTAGTTCATCTCTGTATAATTTTATACTCTGTGTCCATATCATTCAACATCAAATTGCCTCATCGCAAAATAACTTTGATTTTGCATTCGGATTTTATAGTATGGTTAGGTTTTAATCTTATAAAATTACCTAAATATGTAGTTTTCAACTCAGCTGCTAGTAAATACATTTTAATTTTTCTCACAATCCAGGTAATCGCTGAGGAAGTGTACACTTCACCGCGGCTTTCATCAACAGCGACTGTTACAGTGACTGTGACAGATGTGAACGACAATGCTCCAATGTTTAAGCTGGTGTCATACACTGCTGTCATCTCTGAACATGCTCCTCCGGGCACTCATGTGCTCACTATCACCGCCACTGACAGAGATCATGCCAGGTATGTTTTTACAAGTTTATTTTTCACTTTTACACTTAAATAAGTAAAATATTTTGTTGACTCTTTGTTTAATATTGTTTCAGGTTTGGTACAGAAGGTATTGTGTATCAGCTATCGGGGAATGGAGCCGAGCTGTTCTCGGTGGACAACAGAACCGGTGTCATCACGGTAGCTTTCTGTCCTACTCCGGGATTGGCTCCTTGCTTGGATTCTGAAGCGAGACCAGATTTCTTCTTGAACTATAAGGTCAAAAAACTGAAATTCCCTAAAAATCATGAAATGCCTTGCCTTTAAAAAATTCATAACTCATTTTCTATTCATCATCTGATATGCATAATTTTATGTCATTTGACTGGATTGTAGAAGTCACATCAATTTTAAGTTCTTTGATAATTAAAATCTACTTTCAACCATGATAAAGATAACCGTATAGACAGGTTTAGAAGATAAAAATAAATATAATATTTAAAAAGATAATAAAAACACGCTTTTAAAAAAATACTAAAAAACATAAAATATTTTTTTAACATCCACAGTACTAAGAGTGATCAGAGTATGAATTTTAGCAATTTGTGCCATGTGTTAATAAGTACAGCTATGAGATTGTGATGAGAGTTTTATGTAATAATGTAAATGTATTGCTTATTTAATGCGTGCGATAGTTGGGATTTGAGAAAACCACACTTTTGATT
>JADDOH010010532.1:0-53162 GCA_016648135.1 Agrypnia vestita
GCACCAGGGATGGCGATCCTCAAAACCTGTCAGCGGACGGTATGTGGTTTGGCGGTCCTGACTTCCTCCGAAGAGGAGAATCGGCTTGGCCACGAGAGGCCTGCCGACTACAACCATCAGAAAGCATGTTGGAAATGAAACCCGCGACCGTACTGGCGGTCCGGCATGCAAATACGGGGGGAGCGCTGCCTGACATAACGCGCTTCTCGTCGTGGACCCGGCTGGTCCGCGCCACCGCTTGGGTGAGGCGTTTTGTGGCGAATTGTCGCCACACAGGAGACCAGCCCGGTCGAGATATAACCTCGGCTGAAAGAATTGAAGCCGAGCGTGCCTGGGTCTTACAAGCCCAGGCAGACGCCTTTAGGCCCGAAATCAGGACTCTTCAGAAAGGAGGACTCCTGGCCAAAAATAGCCGAATCCACCACTTGACGCCACTGCTAGATGATTTCGGCGTCATTCTGATGGGATCACGGCTGGCAGAAACCACGGTGACAGATATACCACCAGGATTGAGGGCGCCCGTCATTTTGGACGGCGCCCACCCATACACAAGAATAATGGTAAAACATTATCACGAAAAAGGAAATCACCCGGGCACCGAACGAACCGTGTCTGATTTACGTGAAAACTTTTTCATACTACGACTAAGACCGACAGTGCGACATATCAAGTTTGAGTGCCAAGCGTGCCGAGTCCAGAGAAGCCAGCCGCGCCCTCCGTTGATGGGGCAAATCCCGGTCTGCCGGCTGGAGCATCACACGCCGGCCTTCCACCGATGTGGATTGGATTATTTTGGGCCGATGATGATTACCATCGGCCGACGAAAAGAAAAACGGTACGGCGCGTTGTTCACGTGCCTAACAACACGCGCCGTACACCTGGAGCTGACTGAGTCGCTGACAACTGACTCAGCCATACTCGCCATTAGAAGAATGGCAGCACGCCGCGGTCATCCTCGTTTCATCTACTCGGATAATGGAACAAATTTTAGAGGAGCCGAAAAAGAAATGGCCAGGGCATTGGCCGAATGGTCCGAAGATAAAAGAATGCAGGAGCATCTAGCGGGGAGCGGGGTGGAGTGGCACTTCAACCCTCCCCTCGCCCCGCACATGGGCGGCGCGTGGGAAAGTTTAGTACGCGCCGTAAAAAGGGCATTGGAAGCCACACTAAAAGAAAGAGCGCCACGAGAAGAAATGTTGAGAACGGTGCTGGCCGAAGCCGAGCACACCGTGAACAGCCGTCTGACCCCTGTGTCAGTGGACCCGAAAGATGATGCCCCCCTCACCCCCAACCATCTTTTATTGGGGATGGCAGGCCACAACTCGCATTTGGCCATCTACGGCGCCCTTGACGAGAACGTGTGCCTGAAAAGGCAGTGGCGAGTGACCCAACAACTGGCCGACCTATTTTGGCGCAGATGGATGCGCGAGTATCTGCCCACGCTTGCCCGAAGGCATAAATGGCAGGAATCTGCTCCCGCCATCAAGGAAGGCGAAATAGCGGTGATCGTTGATCCCGCACTTCCCCGAAACACGTGGCCCAGAGGAATAATAATGGAGGCGAAGCCGGCACCGGACGGTCAAGTTCGGGTCGTTCGTGTACGGACCGCCGCCGGTGACTACACCCGGCCCGCCACCAGGATCGTGACATTGTCCAAGATTGCGACAGAGTAAAGTTATGACGAGATATCTTGTCCTCCCGGTAGCACAGGCAAGCTGCACGAGGGGAGTGTGTCGGACAAGAAAAAACCGGTGGCCCTTAATCGGGCCTTTTTTACCAATCTCCAAATGTTGGCACTGATGAACATTTTATTAAAGAAAAAAGTGATTTTTTTGTATTTTGATTTTTTAGAATTAATTATTGCATTTTTTATCACATGAATTGTGAGCGCGAGCGCGCAGATGGGCAAGAATAAATAAAACTCTTTGGGTATGCCTAGCGCGCTCGACGCATTTTTTTATTAAAAATAACCGAAGTTATTTATTGTAATTTTTGTATGTATGTTTTTTAAAGTTTATTTTTGACATCACTGGGAGGACGTTATCGGATTAATTTTGTTGTTAAAAATGTTTTTGTGTATGTTGTAAGCGATGTAAGAAGAAATCGCGGCGGCATGATTTGATTCTTGAAAAAGATTTTAATCTTCCCAAATCGTAATATTGGGCGACTGCAGTACGGTATCGCCACAGTCCGGGGGCATCGGTTTTACCCTCTAGCGACATCAGTACCGTGCCGAAGTCGCCATTTTTATACAAAAATTATAAAATGTAAAAATTAATATGATTTTGTTCGCAATCACTTGTATATGGCTTTACATAATTTTATGTAGAAAAAAATATTGAATTTGTGTAGCCAGGCTCGCCAGAGAGACCAAATATACGAAATTATTGCACCCAGCTTGGCGAGTCTGGCCCCCTTTTTATCGATTATCTCCATGAAGGATTAACCTGAGAGACATTTGTTATTGAAACAAAAGAAAGATATAATATAAATGTGTAAAAATAGTATGTTATAACTATAGTAGAATGTTTAGTTACATGTTTATTAATATTTTGAATACGGGACCACTGCTCATAGAGCTGCGACTCGAATTATGAGTAGTGATCCCGCCGTCAGACAGAGGTCGGTGTCGTCGGTTTCCGAAATGCCGACCTCTGACTGGTCGTTGAAAATGCGCCTGGGCGTGCGGGCCCTGATTTTTTGATGAAATAAATTACGTGGCGCAGGAACCCAGAATTCAGTTCTGCTCCTGCGTTCACCTCCAGATCTACTTGCGACTTTCTCTTCTTCTCTACTCGACTCCTGCTTCAGCCTTTGGACCGCTCTAAGATTCTCAGCGAATTTTTATACGATCTCGCTTTCGTCTGAGAATCTGCGATATCGGTGCCATCAGGTTGACCTGACCGTAAGGCGGTGGAATCACCCCATTTTTTTTGCGCGTTCCCGTCCGGAACAATGACATCTTAAAAATATGTCACCAAATTTATAAAACCAAATTCAAAGTATTTCTTATGTGAAAACTTCTAAACTATACTTAGCGTCCGAGCTATATATACTTAGGGTCGGCTTTTGCTACCTGCTCTTTGAATTCCCTCACCTTAAAAACTTTCAATTCAAAATTTTGCAATTTTTGTATACAATAACTCCTAGAAAAGGACAGTTGTATGGTCATTAAAAATACATCAGAGAAGGTCAGGCCCAGTGTTGCAGTTAGTTCTGTTTAGTTTAGAGTTATTTCTGTAGGGGACGATTTTGAAACTAATAAATGTAAAAATGAGTTCTTACCCAAAGGGAAATACACATGAAACAGCACGGGCATCAAAATCATGGAAATCAATGTACGAAAATTTCATGGAAATCAATGTACCTACCTACCAACAACTCGGACGATTTCGAAAAACCGAGTACAAGTGCAAGATAGCTATCTAGTGCCAGGAATGAGGACATACATTATAATTCTTGCATGGCTATCGAATTTTTTTACCGTGTTTACTGTATTGTCATAAATAGTTATATGTCGTGAGTGTAAACAAACAGTGAAATTTGAAAGGTCTGGAGAGTTTCAACTCGACCGTTTGGCGTCTCACTCCAAAGCACTTACACTCAGGGTTAAAAATCATTGAAATTGCCGCGTATATATCAGCTGGATTGTTTAATGAATGGTATACATCTCTTTTACAAGTGATGAACAATTAGAAATAATAATTGGTAGACAATGTAAGTCGAGAAAATCGGCGCAGTTTGTTAGCGATTAAAGAAGCACGTCAAGAGGAACTCCCGAAGGAAAATGAGTTCTACGAGGATACTGAAGGACTATTATACGGTGCTGGAATTGCTGACTAATCGGTAAGTTACCGTAATTATTAAATTATATGTGCCTTTATTTAAAAACGCATTTTTCAAAAATTATATTTTTCAAATTGGCGTGACTCGAAAAGATTTTTATCAATCGTGCTGAAATTTTGTACACATCTTTTTGATGATACATTACTTTCCATATGAACCTATTTATTTTGAAAAATTTTATGAAAAAATAATTTTTTCGAAGCAAAAAGAATTAAAATTTTGGTTTGAATCAAGATTTTTTTTATAAAATATTTCAACCCGTGAATATTTTTTTCTTCATTTTTTTTAGGTTCATCTACAAAATATAACATTAATAAACACTCGGAACTTTTATTTTTTCATTTCAGGCAAATACAACAGGAGCTACAAGTCACGCCAATCAACAAATCTCGCTGCGACCTTCCCGGAAGATCGGCCATTTTGAAATTTAAAAAAAAATGTAATAGTTAAAAATACAAATAAACCATATACCAAGTTTCAAAAGTATAGAACGAGTTATCCTTTTAAAAAAAATGATCAAAATCATGTAAAATTCACGCGTCTATATATGTACCTCCCTCCTTAAGTAATAAAAAACTAACCAAAAAACCCAAGTTTTTATTTTACTTCCTTTCTTTGTAAATTAAGTTTACCATCATGGATTTAAATAATTGCTTGACTGAAAATGAAACATGTCTAGACAAATATCTATGTCAGAAATCTCTAAAAATATCTCTTTATTATTTGATTTCTTCCCAAAAAACCGAAGTATGCTGTTATTTGTAAACCAATTGTCATAAATTTTCGAAATTCAAATATTCTGTGACGTTATCGGGCCGCCGTTGGTGGCTTTTGTAATGATTCCAATTTGAAAAAAACATTAAAAATTTGAAAAATCCAAAATTATACTATAATTATTGTTATTTTTTAACGAAAATTTGATAGATCTTCTTGATCGTCGCCACGAGTCTGCTTGCCAAGTTTCAGCTCGATTGGATCACGGGAAAAGGGTCAAGGAAACAAGCAAGCAGACGCCACGAGTTAAAAGAAAGGAAGTAAAAAAGTAACCCATAAAAACCATGTTTTTATTATACTCCCTTTCTTTGTAATATATAACAACAATTAAAGATGAATTAAAACATATAACATAACACTAAACTTACAGTAATTTAATATATTTCTAAAATGTCAGATGTTTTGAGCTTTGATAAGACACTTCATGCTTTGAAGATTAAATTCTAAAAACATTTGTCAGTCAATTTAGATTTTCGACATTCGTAGTGAAGTGGGTAGGTACTAGGGATGGGTCGTCGACGTATTTACCGTCGACGAAACGAGACCGTCCACGTCCATCCATCGACGAGACGATCAACTAGTTGAATTCGTCAACTAGTTGACGTGTCAACTTCGTTACGCGGACGTCGCGGACGTTCTATCTAAACATCGGGACGATGGTCAACTGTCTACGGTTCAACGCGACGCTTCTCGACGGCTCAACCGTTGGCTATTTTTATGACGTTAATTTTTAAAATTTAAAGAAGTTCGAAGGAATATAGTTTCTGGGAAAGTAAAACCGCTACTTGTGCTTATATGTAAAAAGAAATATTTTATTATTTATTTGTTTACGCACATTATAGGCTTTTACATATTGTTTTATATACTTCTTTCTATATATAATAAAGAAAGAAGTAGGTATACACAACAATATCAGGTGTAAGCAGTAAAATATAAATATAAACTACATATATAAGCAGTGAAAGTATTGGGTATAAGCATTAAAATATGAGTATAAAAATTAAAAATATAAATAAGTACAAAGCAGTAATGTGTGTATAAAAAATATATTAGGTACATATCATTCATTACATGTGTACAGGGTAATATGGAAAACATTAATAACCTCGCAGGACTATATTCCTGACTTGATTATGAGTCGAAAGCTATCATGACCTAATATCAATAGTTATGGAGATATGCGACATCAAAGCTTGAATTTTTTCAATATATCTGACTTATTTTTTGGAAAACGTTGGACTATCACTACACTAACTCAAATCGATTACGAAAAATTCATTTGTTTCAATACAAGTTAAATAAAATGATAAAAACCTTTACATTTATTTATTATCTATAAATTTATAAATAAATACATAATTTAAAAATACTTTACATTTGAGATGTTATCTAGAAATTTATTGAAGAATAAATCTTTCAAAGTCAAGCTTTCACTTTGTGGTGACATTATTAATAAATAAATATATCTGTATTATTTGTCAACTTTAGTTTTAGGCTCAATCTGAGAAAAGGAACATTGTTCCCGAAACATGTAAAAAACCAATAAAAAGTGGTGTAAACAAAATTATAATAGATTTATTTTTTTATCTATAAAGTTGAAAATAGGGAATATTTAATAAAAATTAATTAAACCTAAATTCAAGATTATATTACATATATAATAATTAATGTTGGACTCCTGAATAAGGACCATAGTTAGGTATAGAAAATTTTATTCCCTACAAGTTTGTTTATCATTTATATGCTAAAGTTGCAAAGTAAGGAAATAACACAATAATTAAATTATAGCATCCCTTTTCAGGTAGATATAAGAATTCGAGATCGATCGAATAAAATATTGATTTTAGAAAAATATCTAGCCGGCCTGTTAATTAATAATAGTTCAATAAAAAATAAAATAATTAAACAGAATTGTTTTATTTTATACAGCGTAAAATTGGGAATTCACCGAAACGTCGCATGTGCACATCGAAAAAAATCAAGTAAAAAATAATAGATAATAGCTTATTAAGCCTATCTCGCCCTACGCATGCATTCAAATTTCAATGTCATAGTCACTCTGTCATAGTTCATGTACACAGATCTGCACTCTATGGTCGTGTACTTTAGAGTTGAAATGAAATTACTCGTCGAGCCGTCTATGGCGTCTACAAGTCGACAGCGAGAGATGAGAGAGAAATAAACGACGACGTTTTGTCTTGCTCTCGGTCGTTGCTTTGCATTACGTTGAATCTCGAATCGTCCACCGACCACGGCGTCCGCCGACCACCGTCTACGAATTCAACTAGTCCATGCGATAAACGTAAACCGTCGACGCGTCGATGCAACGTCAACGGTTGATTTCAACTAGTCCGTCCATTCAACGCCCATCCCTAATACCGACGGAGTAATTCAAATTTAGAAAATATTCCGCGACGTTATCGGGTCGTCGTAATCAAACTTTTCTAATGATTCCAATTTGAAAAAACCAATAAAATTTCTAAAAATCCGAAATTATACTATAATTATTAATTTTTTTTAACGACAATTTGATAGATCTTCTTGATCGTCGCCACGAGTCTACTTGCCAAGTTTCAGCTAGATTGGATCACGGGAAAAGGGTCAAAAATCGATCCAAAGTTTTTGTTGACGGCAAGCAAGCAGACGCCACGAGTTATTATAAAGGGAGTAAAAATGTCGCGATCTTCATATTAACATAATAAATATTGCTTATATTATTTCGAAATGATTTATAGAAATATGCAAAAAATAGTAACATTTTTCACAGAATTAATGTCTTCTTTTCACGAGTTTTATGATTTTTTGCGAATTTCGTTGTCGCATCCACTGACGTATTATAATATAGATAAACGTTACTCCCATACTAGCCGGCTTTCATATGTAGCAAATATCGCACTGAAAGAGACCACAAATCTTATTTCACAAACGCTCTGCGTGTAGACACAGGACGGGACTTTTTTCGGCGTAGCGTCGCATCCGATCACAAAGAAGATCCGTTCGATAACGAATGCAAGTAAGGCAATTACCTTACTTTTGAGTTGCCAAGATTTCACTCTTTTAACGTATCTACAGCTTATTATATCATTGGTCGCATCGTGTTTTTTTTTGTACCTTGAATTTCGAATTATGCGGAACCCCGTTAATTCGAAATTCAGGGTATTAAAAAAACACGATGCGAATCACATTTATCGTTATTATTTTTTTAGGTCGCGTGTTGTGGAAGATAGATATTGCTCAATATTTAATTTTTTGTAAAATGGAATTGATTATCTTATTAATAGATTAATTTATGTAATAAACATTTATGTAAAAGCATGTCTTCAAAATTATTTTTCAGTTTCAGAAGGCTTGATACGGGCTGTATTCTGAACTGAAGACTGAAGAAAAAGAAGCATTTGGTATATTTGAATATTAGATAATCTAAAATCGTCCATCTTTGTTCCAAATTTTGAATAATATTTTTTTCTTTTTTCCGTTTAACCTTACAGTTAACGAATTTTTTACAGATTACCATAAACTAGTTTATATAAACAGATTGAATACATGTATACTTTTGTAATTAATTATCTCAATGATTCAAATAAATGTAATAAAAGTAGGTAAGTGAAACAATGCCACCCTATTAGCAGATAGATGATCTCAATGCTAGACAAACAAATAGACTTCGGAAAACACACAAAACATTTAGTATGTCAGTTAATATTGAATTAGTAACAGTGTCAAAACTGTAAGTGACGTGCGCGCAGTTTTCACAAAAAAAAAACCTTTTGAAGAATTACAGTGTAGTAGAGAGCTTTAGAAGGAAAATATTCAATTCAGACATGCAGATAAAAGCAAATTGAAGAGGCATTGGTGTTGAGTTGTAACCAGAAACCGAAAATAAAAACTAGCCGTAGCTGCGGATTACGACTAGAATTTTAATTCGTTTCTTTCAGATAAAGATTATTTAATTAATATTTGTTTCCCTGAATCTTTGGTAATGCAAAGCTTTTTTCAAGTAAGCGCTGTGCGCCACTGTTTTAGGCGTTCTGGGGTCATTTTTTCTTTGCATCTCTTTTCCATTATCCCATATTCAATGATCAATTAGGGCCGGTTGTTTGATTAGTGATAATAGTAATCTTCTTCTTCTTCCTCAGCCTTCATCTCTCCACTGCTGGATATAGGCCTCTTCCATATCCTTCCTTGTTATTTGGTAATAGTAATGGTTCAAAAAGCATAGATTTTTGCGTTTTTCACTAATCAAACAACCTGTTTTCCTAAAAAACTATGATTTTTCTTAACTTAGCGGAGGGAAAAACTTTATTTCAGAAAAAAGATACACTTTCACCAATTTGAAGACTTCAAAGTGTGCGCTTCATTTGTACCGAAATATTACGCACTTCATCTACTTCAATAAACTACCTACGTACCTACATGAAGTGAGCTACTTTTAGTGCTACAAAATTGTGCATGCAGCTAAAAAAATGTCGTTTGCTTCAATGAATTACTACTGCAAACTAGGGACGGGAAGTTTTCAGCCACCGCAAAATTTTCGAAATCTTGGAGGGGGGAAGGGATGCTTTCAGTTTCCGGAGATTTTATTGTTCGGTCTCAAATTCTGGTACATCAACTTCCTGAAAAATAAAATTTTCCGGAGGGGGGGGGAGGGGGGTTGATTTTCAAAATCTTATTTTATCTCCAAAAATTTTCACATTACTGAAGTTTGAAGTGTGAAATTTAAAGTGTGAAGTGTGCAACTTGAAGTGTACACTTCAATAAAAACATGTGAAGTGTGCACTTCAGTATAGTGAAGTACTTCATTGTAGTACTTAACTACTTAGTACACAGCAGACCCATCACCAAAAAATTGACACTAAACAAACAACTTATGACATTCCTGATATTTTTGAACAGCCTTTTTATTTTTTTAATAGTTTCATCATTTATGTCGATTTTTATTTTAGGAAGGAGTCAATCAGTCAATATAACTGCCAGGTAATTTATTTAATTTACGGGTGAATTTAATGCGCAAATTTAACATTTCATATGTTTTTTCGAGGTGGAATATGCCATGCTTTGTGAATAGGTAGGTAGGTAGCTAGTTCTATTATTGGAGTACGATTCGGCATGATCAACTGATTTTCCACAATTGAGTAACGCATTTTTTTCACACATCTGAACAAGTCAATGGATCATTAATGTAACATTTACAAGTCCACTCGCGTTTCATCATTCACTTATGTGATTTAAATGTTTTATTCTTCACTTAATCATCTGTCAAAATAACTGGTTTGCCTTTGTCTGTTTTATTACCTTCATCTGTGGAACGTTACCTACTTTCGCGTCGTAGTACAGTAGGGCGACAAATGCGACAACCAGTTTGGATTATGTATGCCGGTCTGTGTTTTACATAGAAATTTATATAAATACCAACATGATGTCCCGTGTGCAAAGGAAATTAAGTCTTTTAAGAGGCGGAATATTAAAATTACATTTAAAACAAATATGAATCATCCAGTCTAATGAGGAACCTCGCGGCCTGGTCAGGGGGAGAGGGATTAGGCAGAATATTACGCTGGGCTACGTGAAGGCAGGGGGCTGCGTATACAGGGTGTAACAGAACTAGTCCACAATACTTAACAGGTGGATTCCTGCCTTGATCATGAGTCGAAAATTTTCAAGCAACCATAACCTAATATCAATAGTTAAGGAGATATGCAATATCAAAGTTTGCATTTTTTTCAATATTTCTGACTTACTTTTTTGCAAAACGTTGGACTATCATTGCAGTAACTTAATATCTAATATGAAAAATTCATTCCCTTTAATACAAGTCAAATAAAATGATAAAAACCTTCCAATTCCATTTGGAAAGTTTTCCAAGTGGAATTTTTCAGGATTTTTATTATGTATTTTATTTCACTTTCATTGAAACGAATAAATTTTTCGTAATTTATATAAGTTATTGTAATGATACTTCAACGTTTTGTAAAAAATAAATCAGAAATATTGAAAAAAAAACATTGATATTGCATAACTCCATACTCTTGATATTAGGTCACGGTTTCTTGAACATTTTCGACTCATAATCAAGACAGGAATCCATTTGTAAAGTTTTGTGGACTAGCTCTGTTACACCCTGTATAATATATATGTACTTAAGTATACTTTTTTTGTGTAAAAACTTTGCTTTTTTATATTAATTACTATGCAGCGCTGTGTTAAAAAACATATATCAGTCATGTTTAAATTTTTATACCCAATAATTTTAAAAGTAGTTTTGATATGAGAAAACAGCACAAAATGTCGTCTGGAATTAATAGGAAAAAACTACGTTCCACTCTAGAGGGCTGGGGAGAGGGGCCAAATTAAAAATCAAGTTACGGCTACATGGAGGGAGGTGTCAAAAAATTTCAAAATGAAACCACGTGGTTTATGGACGCTCCTTAGGGATAAAATAAATTATCGATCATTGTCCGCAGTCCTCGAGATATTGATGAAACGTTTGCATTTACCAAAAAACATAGTTTCGGGCGGCTCACAGATAATTAAATGACGTTTTATAATTATGCACACTTAATCACTTAAAATAAATCGGCATATCGATTCATCGGATAATGCTGCCCCCACTGTAGTTCGGCCACAGCTGACGCTAAGTGTGCCATCACGATTGGTATCGATTGATTGTATATTTCCTCCGGTTTGACATCTTCTGTATGCTGAATTGTAGACACGAATCTGCAGGTTTTGCAACATTAAAATCCTCAATGAAATATACTTCTCAGATGTAATCAACACGAGACTCGGTCGAAACATTACCTACTTTTTTTTCATTCACAACATCATCATCGGTCCATCCCCCTAACTCTCAGGATATCATCGTTATGAAATAGTGTCGGACCGAACATTCGGTTTCGGACTAGTTTCGGCAAAAATATGGGTTTCGGCTCAGTTTCGGTTTCGGCTGCCATCCAGTCGAAACTACGGCCGAAACCGAAACTGAATTCGGGAGGTTTTGCGCTGCGATCGGACATGTTCGGTGCACTGAGCTGCTTATCAGAGTCAAGGTTACAAAGAAACGTCCATTTTTGTCTTTGAGAAAGGTTGCACCGAAATTCTTGTCGGCTTCACGGACAAGTGCTTCCAGTGATCAACTATTTAGTGCAGCTTATTATTTATTTATTCAGAGAGGAGAAGCGATTTGCGAGGCGAAACTGTCGATAAATTATTGTTTCCCACTTATAATATTAGATTGTTCAATTACGACTATTGATAATTATCAGTCCATTAAAATTATTAATAGTTGTAGCTCAATGAATCTCTTCACAGTATTTTTAGTTTTATAGAAAACTCTTTTATTTTCATATATCAAGTATTAATTGCGTTAAAAATATTTAGTTGTTGTACTTAGTAGGTACTTTTTAATTTTTATTTTATCGTGGTCCATTAAAAAGAGTGCCAAACCATAAAAAAAATTACCAAGGTTTAGAAGAAATTATTTTGTTCTTAAAATGAAAGAGTATTTTTTGTTTAGTTTACTAAACAAATTGAATGATTAATATATGACTTAAAAATAAAGACTGACTGATTAAGATTGTCTATTTTTTTTGTCATATGGAAATTTCGGTTTCGGCCGAATCTGAGACCGAAGCCGAAATCCAGTTTCGGTTTCAGTTTCGGTCGGACACTATTATTTTGTTATTTTGGTGATTGTCTCCCCAATACTCTAAAATAGACAAGACGTAGATTTATGACAGTCCGCCGCCTTATTCGATGATTACTACACCAACGCTCAAAAATAGGCGGGACGTATTTATTTATTATCTACATAATTAATTTACATTTAGGAGTTTTGCAATTTTAGAAAGGACATGGTTTGACTCATGTGATATATGAGTGAGGGGAATCTGGAGTATAAGATTCATAAATTCATTAAAGTATTGACAATAAATAAACTTAAGGCGGGAGATAGAAATTGCGCCGTATGAATGTCACTTTTCAACACCCAACAGTTGTGCAGTGATGGCATATAAACCAAAATAGTTATATCATATTGCTGTACATATATGGATTGTAACGTCAATAATCATAATACATACATACATAATATTATGTCACTTGTGCCGCGCGGTTTTCTGAACATATGTATTCGCATTAACAGACGTGTTGTCAAACAGCGCAAATGTATATTTGTAATTTGAAGCGAACTTGTTTGTATACGTTCCGATTTCCGATACACTTTATACATGGTATTATAAAATATTTTTAATTAGAATTTCGAGTGTAAGTGGAATAAATTAATATGTTGAATATTTTCAATAATAAAGAGGGCATTTCTTTTAGATAAAACAACAAATTAATCACTACAAAATTATACAATACCACTACAAAATTAGAGGGCTGTTTTTTGCGTTCTCCACCAATCAAATAACCCGTTTGAAAATTATATGCTTTAAACGAAAAATTACTATACGCCAAGTTGATACAACCGGCGCTAAGTGTCGCGAATATGTGAGCTATGATTTTTTAACTTTGTTTCAGTGTCACAAGTTTTTGTCTTGGGAAAGTCTGACTTATAAAAAACGTAAAGTCTCGATTAACGCAAATAGTCATGGTCAAATAGTCAAGGATGAATGTACAAGGTAGAAGATGTTTTTGTGTTATTTCAATAAGTAGTGGCGTAACATATGGACCGCGGGCAGGAAAAGAGTAAATTGTTATCTCGTACGCACATATAATTTCGTTTCATACGACCCAGCGTGTGACGTCACTTGACCTAGACGACGCGGCTTGTATTCACTTTATGCTTGTGGAGCGAAGATCTCGACTAGGTCAAATGACGTCACAGATGGCACAGTCGTTCCGCGCTAAAACACGTAAACTTACTTGCCTGCCCAACATAACTTGGCGTGCGGCAGGATTGGAACTAAAACCCGCCCCGCCCGCACCCGGCGGCAACCCCGAGCCCTCTCATTCAGTACAATTTTGTATTTGCTCGGGAGCTGTGACATCTTGATTACCAATATACACTGAATTATTATGTCCGAAACAACCAAAACAGTCCGGGGTGGTGCAAGAAAAATTGCCAATGAAGTATTAAAGTTTTGCGAAGCTGAAAAAGCAAATAATGGACCGATATTACCGTCTAACAGTTTGACAGATAGAGCGGCCGCCGCGGAGCGCGGTGTTACCCGACCAAATTTATATTGAAGGCTCTTCAGTACATTATGTATTGTGTAATAAATTTACAACCTGGCAACTTCTGTTTCGCGACAGGGGCGACTTCCCTCGCACGCCAAGTTATCGTGGTGGCACTCTAAATAATCTCTGTTATTTAATGACAGATTTCAATTTTTTTATTGTTGGTTTATTAATTTTGATCTATATTTTAATTCCATTAAGTCAAATATAGTATGACCAACATCATTAAAGTTCTCCATTGTCTTGTCTGAGGAGGTGAGGCCGGTCGCACTTTGGATACGAATTATTACGTACGTATTCGTACGATTATTTTCGTACGTATTGAGCGCACACATTGATTGCGTCTTGCGTTGGTCACCATCAGTTACTTTTCGCATTTCTCCAATAACGTTTGTGCCAAATGAATAATCTGTATCTTCTGGAAAACTCTATTATGCCAGACTTAAATAATGACAAATTTCATGACTATCTATCTAATAGATTTACAAATGCTGGGGAGAATCGAAGTGCAACGAGAGCTCGTAATATCGGAGAAATATTTAAAAGTTTTTTTGTTCGAATTACATAATTATACCTCAGCTTCATTAAACCAAATTATTTAACTTACATGTATTTTTAGTTCTTTATAGATTCTCCGCCATGATCCGCGCTGATGGTCACGTAGTTGAATCACTTTGGTCCCACAAACATTTGTGGTCATGTATCAAATTGACAAATTTTTCAATATCCATCGTACGAAATCGCAAAAATTTCAGAACAAATCCGGATCGTGTCGGACGCCGCATCTATACGTGCGTACACGCACTACTAAATCAGTGTACAGTGTACAGTGTACAGTGTACGATGTTCAATACTACTTCGAAGGTCAGGAATACACTTGTGTACGTATACGTACTACTCAATTCCGTACGAAAACGCATCCAGTGTGCGGCCGGCGTAAGTCGTTGTATAATTTTAAACCGTTGCAACTGAGTCGTTGTTGTCCTGTTTTAGTTCTGGCTGGAATGATGTGGTAGTTTAGAAATGTTCTTATGTGTAGTGTTGAAGGCTTTCTTTTGTTTTGCGTAATTTTAAGTCCACGTCTTGAATTTCGCCGTCAGCAAGCTTGTGAATAAAGCGTTTCCAGGAAGTTGTCAGTCCTGTCGATGGTCACTGAAATGTGCCCCGAGATTGAGGAACCCTGATTGCTCAAGTACATCGTTTGTTAAGCACACAATTCGTACCAGTACAATGAAACACTTTCTTAATGCATTTTCAACGTATTATGTAATTTCACAACACTTATACACATTATTTAACATTTAAGTCACTTAAAATATAATATATACAATATTTCTACGTGTAGGTATATTATTATATTTTTACTCCCTTTATATTAACTCGTGGCGTCTGCTTGCTTGAGGAAAAAACTTTGGATCGATTTTTAACCCTTTTCCCGTGATCCAATCAAGCTGAAACTTTGCAAGCAGACTCGTGGTTTCGATCAAGAAGATCTATCAAATTTTCGTTAAAAAAATTAATACATTTTTGGATTTTTGTAAATTTTTTATTACTCCCTTTCGTAGCGTCGCTCGACCGAAGCCCCAACGCGTAGGTTAAGCGCCAAACCAGTTTCCACTAGTAAATGAGAAATGGAATATAATAAAAACTTGGTTTTTATGTGTTACTTTTTTTACTCCCTTTCTTTTAACTCGTAGCGTCAGCGGTTTGTTGTCTGCCAGAAAAACTTTGGATCGATTTTTAACCCTTTTCCCGTGATCTAATCGAGCTGAAACTTTGCAGGCAGGCTCGTGGCGACGATGAAAATGATTCAACAAATTTTCGTTTAAAAAATTTAATAATTATAGTATAATTTTGGATATTTCGAAATTTTAATGGTTTTCTCAAATTAGAATCAATACAAATGAGTAATGACCCCGACGCGTGCAGAAGGCACGAAACCAGATTCAATGAGAAAGGGAGTATAATAAAAACTTCATTTTTATGGGTTAGTTTTTTACGTGTATATTTTAAAATAATCTGCATCTCGCAACTTTCTATTTTTTCTCTGTTTTTGATACTCACCTGATACTAGCTGTCATTGCGCGTTGTATGTCTCATTTTTTACTGAAAATTATGACGTTTTCACTTTATGTTTTTATGGTATTTTAATGAAACTGTATTAATATTGTTTCGAAAAATGTTCTATTCCAGTTTTAATGCAAGTCAGTGACTTCAAAATATGGATGTGGATATAGGAATGCCAGGCAAAGAGTACATAGACGACGTTATTGAATATTATCTGGAAAAGATTGCCAGTTTGAAAATGGATTACTGATTTTGAAAGCATATCTCATACTTTTTTACAATTTTTGTTTTTAGAAGCATTTTATCAAAATTACATCAATATTAACATATTAAAATCTTTTATCTAGATTATATCATCAATTTAGAGGTAAAACTGCAGTATTTGTTTGTATATTTTTTATTTAGTTGTAAAAATAACATATTTTTACATCTGGTAATTAAAACATAACACTTAAACATAAATATTCCAAAAATATGTCAACATAAATAATCATAAATAGAAACACATTCTCACATCTGGCACAAAGTAAAGGAATTTAAAAAAAATAAACACAAAACAACATAACATGATCACACATCAAACTTACTTTGCACTTAACGAGTAGCGAGAAAAAAAATATTGACCAAAATGAATAAAAATCACGAATGCCAACACTCACATTTTCTTCATCTCCATTCTTAGATAAGATAATATAATATCTCCATTCCAGGTAAAAATCAGTAAGTAAATATTCTGTGTCTATTTAGAGTTTTTTAGTGGTAAAACGCATAATTTGAACATTTTCAATAATTCAAATATCAGATGTTGAATGTTTAAACCTCATTATCTCAAAACTACACCAATGTCACTTAGTGAGTTTTACCCCAAAGAGACGATGTATAGCAGGGCCTAGCAGCGAGCAATCGGCGAGGGCCTGCTGCAGACACCAACGGACACGCAGCGGCCTCCCCCGGCCGCAATTTTTATTAATAATTATAACCAATAAACTTCCTGCAGTGCAATAGATCGCGAGTGTTATTCATATACTTTATTTACTTATGTCTCTCCTATTCGCTTGCCACACAATCCATGAATACCGGAAGATTTTCCTGGTAGGGTGGGAATTTTTCCTTTCACACTATCGTATTCGTAAAGAGGTAAGAGGTCTTTAATAACCAAATTAATTAATCAATTAGAAAGACATACAGAAAAATCTAATTCACGAAAAAATATTAGGTTACTACTGGGATTCGAACCCAGGTCACCTCCTTTCCGGGGCCGGTGCTCTGACCACTAAGCTATAGCAACCCTCTATGTTTCCGTGAATATATCGACCTTATATGTAGTTCTTATTTTTATTTATTGATTATTATTATTTATTTTTTTTTTAGATTTTTCTGTATGTCTTTCTAATTGATTAATTAATTTGGTTATTAAATATTTCACAGAACTTTGTTCTGAAAAATTGCAACTTCACAAATATGAATGTGTTCTTGAATATAGGTAAGAGGTCCTTTACTTATTATATTACCAACTAGTAGCGATAACTCAGCAGAGTAGAGCGGAAAAGCGCTAGGCACGCGAGCCCAGCATCCGCAACGTCTAGCATTTCAAGTGACAGATGGAAGTTTAAGTCCGGGTGACGAGCGAAATGCCAACCCAGTCGTCAGGTCAGCGGAGGTGAGCGAAGCCGCGGCGGCCTTCGCCTCTGGCGTGATTCCGTGGAAGTGGAATCGATTGATCAGCTGAACCTCGGAGGCGGCTGTCAGTACCTAACTTTTAAAACAGAAGATGGCTTGCCCAGGAACGCACTGGCCATTGGGGCCGGTAAACTTCACTCACCGACTCGCCCGCAAGTAGGCAATATGAAAATATGACCATTTCAGTTCTAGTTAGATGATCACTCAATAGGGTAATTTCACATTTTTTTTTTAAATAGAAAAATCTTAACTTTGGTTTAGATAATACGTTTATGAAAAAGATTTTTTTTAATGTGTATATTATCATTAAAAAACGATTTTGAAAATCAGATTTCAAACTCCCGCCAAAACGCTTATTTTCGCAAGTGACGTTAGGAATGACTTTATATGTCATCTGACGTTTAACACGTAACAACAAATTCGCGTATTTAGGCCCGGTTGTTTCAAGTTCGATCAAAGTAAGCGGTCGACCAAAGCATAGATTTTTACGAAAACGGATCGCCTGATTGGTGGAGAACGTAAAAATCTATGCTTTAAAAGAACGCTTACTTTGATCGAACTTGAAACAACCGGGCCTTAGACGTTCATTCGTTTTCTTTAAAAACAAGCCGGCTTTTTTGTACAGCGTTATTGCTTTCACGCAATAAAATTTTCTACTTTTTAGTCTTAATATTACCCAGCCTACAAGACCACTTCGGTAGGAAACTAGCGCCTACTTTTGGTGAGCGCGTTAACTAATTTCTCACAAAAAAACTTTTATTAATTCATTACGACGGATTAATTGATCAATTAGTGAATCAGAAATTGATTAATCTATTGAGTTATTTGGTTGGGCTACCCTTGCGTCTCGCCTAATTATCTAATGTTATAATTTGGTCTACGGACGTCACGGACAGACAGAGTGACAACGAAATTATTATATTTAGTTGCCATAAAATTAACTTTTTTATGTATCACAATCAGTAAACCGTTATAAAATTTAGTTTTACCGATTCACCAGTAATGCCATCCTCTGATAAATTCTCACGCCCTAATGGAGAAGTTTTCTATTTTTTACAATTAATGGAAATAAAAACTTAAGCAAAATTGTTCAAAAGTCTGAATGTAAAATTAATATATCTCAAAAACTAACAAAGTTATAGAATTTTAAATTTGCATTTTGCGTGAATAATTTAGTTCCGGCGGAGTCGCGTGACGTCATCTCTGTACCCGGTGCACATCGCGCTCCGGCGCCCGGCTGTGCACGCGTGACGTCACAGGCATCACACATTATTCGCAAAATTTGAACAACTTAACGTTTGTTAACGTTTTAAGGCTTTCTGGTTGATTGAATTCGTTCATTTTAAACCTGCCAAACTCATAGCGTCAACATTGATAGCATTACAAACTGTTATACAATAACTAATTGCTATTTAACTGTAACTGGTTGCGGATATTTTACACGAACCGTATGTTTTTTCGAGAAACGATTCTCGACGTTTCGTTGAATTCTTATTCAACGTCATCAGGAGGACGACCTTTACCCGCGGGGGTAGAGGGCGGACTGATTAATGCTTCCGAGGGCGTAAATTATATGCACTTTGTTGTGGAGTGTTCACTTCTTCTACGATAGAGGTCGCCAGTGTGCAATGTGTACTAGTTACGTCGGCGGACTTTACCGGTTAAGTCGAATCAATGTCGTAAGAACAGGGCGCCAAATACTTGATAGTTTGTAACTGTCATCGCTATTGAAGTTGGGATGTTTGTATACTTCAATGGACTCCCTCACTAATCTGGGTACAAGGTGCGGTTCTGTTGATAAAATTTTTACTTCCTTCCTTTTAACTCGTGACATCAGCTTGACGAAAAAACTTTGGATCGATTTTCAACCCTTTTCCCGTGATCCAATCGAGCTGAAACTTTGCAAGTAGACTCGTGGCGACGATCAAGAAGATCTATCAAATTTTCGTTAGAAAAAATAATAATTATAGTATAATTTTGGATTTTTCAAATTTTTAATGGTTTTTTAATACAATTCAGTAAGTTGTATGGACATTCCGACGCGTATGGTAGACACGAAACCCGAAAACGAGAAAGGGAGTATTGTAAAAACTTGATTTTTATGGGTTAGTTTTTTGTCTTGTCAAATCTGATGAAGTGACAGAGATTCCCTTTGGATGCGTGTTCGCAGATTGCCGATATATTGGAGTTGTTGTTTTCAATTGCTCCAATATGTTTCTTCTTTATGCTCCACTTTATGCAATATGCTCCAATTATTTTCTTCTTTAAATATTTATGAAAAAAAAAATATATATATACACATATATATGTTAAATCGAAGGCTTTCACGGGTAGAATATGTGTACTTTGGGGGTAACCCGCGTCAAATTCTGGTCCTCAGGACCAGTCGTCTGCCGACGTTTCGAACAGATGCCGGCCTCAATAATGAAACATTTAGAATCTAGAGAGAGGCAATTGAAATAAATAAAAGAAATAGTAATATAATGAACAACAGATAGCATTCGACTTCCGACCGCATGAAGTAACATTCTTAATAATAATAATCAAATTTCTAATACGAATAATATTAATAATAAACTGCATATCACGATGGAAACACCGAAGCAATTAGAAAATCCAACCTTTTCAACATTGTATAATGACGATAGTAAAGTAAATATACGGATCACTAGAAGTCGAGCAAAACTCATTAGCAGCGTCGCTGGAGAAAAGAATTTCTCAAACTTTCACTTGACGGTGAGCTCCGGACCCAAACGGCTGTACGCTTTTTGGAGAAGCAGCTCATCGACAAGGCGATGAAGATGAGCAGAAAAATCTGTTCGAAACGTCGGCAGACGACTGGTCCTGACGACCAGAATTTGACGCGGGTTACTCCCAAAGTAGTTAGAACAAACACATATACATGTATATATATATATGTGTGTTTGTGTGAAACTCCCTCTCCAGACACAAGAGTTGGTCTCTTTTTGGAGAGGTACAATGATAAAAAAAAATTATCTACCTAAATTTTATTTTTATGTATCAAATATGTAAATATATAATGATTTGTATTTAATAAATAAAAAAAAATTAAAAATGTTCCTTCAAACGTGTAGCGATATTGCGATTGGTTTGTCCTATGTATTCAACGAAACGTCGAGAATCGTTTCTCGCAAAAACATATGGTTCGTATATAATATCCGCAACCAGTTACAGTTAAATATGTCTAACGACCGTAATAACAACCTTAACTCTTTAGCAAATTGCTATTTTCAGAATACGGCCGATTAACAGCACTACGAATTTATTATATTATACATTATAATATTGCGTTGATTGCGGAGTGCGGCTCTGTTTTACGCTCTGCGTGTTGCAACTGACATCTTCTCGGTGTTTTAACGAGAAATACACGTTTGGCATTGTGAAACACGCGCGAGTACCAAAAATGATTTTCTTCCGTATTTGGGATACGCGGAAAGGCGTGCACAATTTATGAAATTAATATTGTGACGTGACCTCCGATCTGATCGCCCGGTAATATTGCAGATCCTTTTCTGAAGCTAAAGACAGGAATGCGAGGACAGGAGGAGGTCTTCTAATTAAACTTTTTCTTAATTGATGAAACTTATAACTATTATGTTTTTTAATTTTGAGTACTACAACAACCAGTGACGTCCTTAGACTAAGTGCCTCCCAAAGGCAGAGCTAAAGAAGAGCTATTACTATTGAAACGGAGTTGGTTCGTTTCAAGTTATGTGTTCAAGTGACAAAGGCGTGGAAATAACTGAAAAGTTTTTTAACATTTTATTTACAGTAAAAAATTCGAGGAAAACAGAAATACAAACAGTAGAAGAACGCAAAGAAAAATAAACAGTTTAAATATAAAAGAGCACACATAATATAAACTAAAATTATCAAAATCGCTTAGGTCTCTGGCGTAGTCACAAAATAATATTAAGGCGGAATTCTGGATCTAACTTCGCAGATTCAGCGGAGGCTCTTGCTAGAAAAGCTCGACAGAAAGAGCGATGGCAAAGAGACATCTCGGAGATAAACACTCGAAGAGACTCGAGCTTCGCATATGCTTGACTTGGTACGGCCCGGCAGGAGAACACTCGACTGCGGCGGCGATATCGTTTCCTAGGTTCGCCAGGAATCTCTCCCGGATACCTCCTAGTAAGGCGAGGACTGTTGGAGCCTTCCGAACAGTGTATCCTATCCTGGGAGCAAAATCGCACGGGTTTTATACCTTTTTGGCGGCGGTGGGGATGCATTAGCGAACATTTATTCGCTGTTGCTAGGCGGAGTCCCCGGTAGTAAAATTCGCCGAAAATGTGCCGCTTTGAGAAGCTTAATAATTTCGCAACCATGCGGTCAGGTTTAACGGCTTCCAAGAAATAGCCACAGGTGCGGGATTTTCGTTTACCTACCGGTGCACATATCACTATTTTTCGAAATAAGATTTTTAAAATGACATTATATGTGTAAATTGACCATGACCAACGTTTCCTCTAAGCTGCGCACGTGCGCGGCCGCCGTGCAGCAGTTTAGACAGTTCCGCGCAGTTATCACAAGCTAGCAGGCATTTCAAAAATTATCAGACATATCTTTTCGTCGACTTCCTAACAAGACATAAAAAGTTGCGAGGAATTCAAACTTGAATGACTTTGTCATTTGAAACTGAAATGCAATCATCAAATCCATCGCAAACCCAGCAATGAAAATCGGCGAAATTTTTGATTATCGTAGCAATACAAATGATATCATTTGCGAAATTTGCAGCCAGTCAAATTCTAAAGGTGAATTTTCGATAATATGTGCAAAAAAATATTAAAAAACCATTTTTCTTCTGTGCGTACTTTTCTGGTATTTTCTGCCGCGTATATGTGACCTCTCTGGCCGCACTTTTCGGATCCCATTGCAGGGTCCATCATCACGGCTGAAGCCAAAACGTCGGCCAGAGAGGTCAGATATACACGGCAGAATATCCCAAAAAACTACACACAGGAGATTCTGAACGGCCGTGAAACCCCGAAAACACCATTTTTCCTGTTTTTTAATATATTTTAATAATAAAATAGATCAAATGTCAATGTCAAAGGCAGCAATTTCCAAAAAAATTAAAAACATATTTTGAATGCGCTCACCGAGGATTACTTATTTAAAATGTACTGAATTCTAGATTTTATGTATCTCTTCCCTTCCAAAATCATGTTTACTATAAATTTATTTGCTATGTTATCTATAAAATCTCGAATTCAGTACATTATAAATAAAAACTGCGTTAATTTTTGTTTTGATATCGCTGCCTTTGCTTTTATACCCCACAAATAATGGTTATTGTATTAAAGAATAAATTAAAATATTAAATTTTATAATAGATATTCAAATATGACGTGGAATTGTTTGTATAAGTTAGTGTAAAAATTACGTCGCGGTCGCACATTTGGTAATTTGCGATTTGCGACAGCTTTTTAGTTTTTCGCGAAGCGACCCTCTCGTATTCGTACCGACAGACACCTTAAATGGACTATTATTTAGACAAAGTTATTGATTCTATGACTAAACTGACTAGCCTATTTCACAAATTACACCAAAATCACTTCGAAGACCATAAAAATTCTGATGTATCTACTTACGAGGCATACGTTAAGAGTAGAAAAGGAACCGGAAACAAAACACCGGAACACGGAACCGGAGACAAACCTAAAGAGACTCCAACGACAACAAAATAAAATACTAAAAATGGTCTACAACTTGAAATACCTGACATCAACTGAATATGTAATATAGTAATTAAATTAATTAAAACTCTTTCACAAGCTAGAAAATGGCGAAATACAAGGCGATGACATTAAATTACAAAAAAATACACTACACTAGAATGGCTCAAAATTACCACACAACTCAAACCAAAACAAAAACAGGACAATCAGGACTAATTTTTAACCGATCAAAATAATACAATGACCTACTACAACAGATCAAAAAATTGACTAAGTACCCACTAACAATTTCAAAATAGAAGTGACAAAAATGCTAAAATTTAGCCAAATATAACAAATAACTTTGTGTCATTATTATTATATCGAACTATTTTGTAAAATTTTATCCTAGACCTTTCAGGTCTCTATCATATTTTAAATTAAATAAAAATCAGAGGGAGAGCTGCTCAAGAGCAGGTTCTATATCTATGATATAAATAGATATATAGATATAATATATATATATAATATATATATATATATATATATTATATATATATATATATGTATATATCTATTCCATATAATATCCTTAAAACTTATAGAATATTGAAAACGTAATAATTGGTATAGGGAGGCACGGCGTCGGTGAAACCGTCTGATTAGTTGAAACAGGTTTCGCGCCTTCGTCGGGTTCCTTTCTCATTTGTATGATTTCCAATTTGAAAAAAAACCGTTCAAATTTGGAAAGATCTAAAATTATATTATAATTAATTTTTTTAAACGAAAATTTGTTAGATCATTTTATCGTCGCCGCGAGTCTGCCTACAAAGGTTCAGCTCGATTGGATCACGGGAAAAGGGTTAAAAATCGATCCAGAGTTTTTTCGGCAGACAAGCAGACGCTACGAGTTAAAAGAAGGGGAGTAAAAATACATTTTTAAACAGATGTGATCCAAAATGCCTATATTATTGACGAATAATTATGTAAAAAAATATCTATAATAATCACACAATACAATGTAAAACATAATATATGTACCTATATTTAAAATGCACTTACATTATGTTTTCTGGTAAAGTGGTTTAATGAGCCGAGCAATTTCCGCTCGCCAAAGTTGCCTCCAACGAGAAACGTCATACTTAAGATTTTTAGAATAAATATATTACTTTATGACCCACTGGTCACTCCTTATTATAACGGTTGAAAATGTATTTTTCCACCATTTTTATCAAACACTGTTTTTAACACACAAATTTGTGTTAAAAATATTTTATCTTCTTCAATTTGTTTTCTGGGATCATTGAACGAGTGCTAAGTTCTAATTCGTAGAAAAAATATACATTATCTCTCCAGACAAATTAATTTCCTCGCATATTTTATTTCATGGATCAGTTAGTGTGCGTCTGTTCTGGCGAATAAATTATAAATAAAATCAAAATTACTTTCTTTTCACCCCCTTAAAGATAAAATATCACAATATCTTCTGTGTTTCTGGGATATTCTGACGTGTAGGTATATGTGACCTCTCTGCCCTGCGTTTCGGATCCCATTGCAGGGTTTATCATCAGCCCTGATGATGAAATAGTATAAATTCATTCGCTTTGATACAAGTCAAATTAAATTATTAAAACCGTGCAAAGATTTCAATCAAATTTTTTCTGCAAGGTTTTAATAATTTTATTTGACTTGTATCAAAGCGAAATTACTATTATGATAGTCTAATAAATATTTAAAATTAGTTTTTGTTACTACCCCATAGATACATAAACCAAATTAATAATACATTTTATTTATATGAATTTTCGTTCAAGAATCCGCCGGTTTTATTAAAACGTTTTGAGTAATGTAACCATTCTTTCTAAATCAAGCGAGACAACTTCAAGCCTGTCATTACGTCTACTTGCCCGTTGCCACCGCAAACAATTATTATATTTAACCTTAGGCAATGCTCAGTCACGCTTTCGTCCTTTTTAAATGAAAAAAGAAGAATCTAGAAATGCTGCATTAAATCTGAATTGTACAATAATGTTTCCTTGCGAGGTCAAACAACACCAAACTGGTTACCTTTTCCATAGAAACAAAATCAATATCCCGGAGGTAAGAAATCAATATACCTTTATATGTAGGTACCTACATTCGGTACGAATTATTTCCATAATCATTTTTAATTTGATTAATAAATAACAAAATATCCGATCAATCTCTTCATTACAAATAATACTTAGGTACCTACCTACCTACGAAAAACAAACGATTTTTTTTCGCGTCGGCAAAAACGTGTGAATTTCATGATGAGAATAATTTTATAAAGAAGCCAGCGACCAGCCAGACTTACGTTACCCTGAAATATTTTCTGTAGATGTGCACTATAGGGGTAGGGAGGTTTGGATGTTATGACATTTGAGTTCGGGGATTTTGGCAGATACCTAACAGGTAATACAGGTACAAAAAATGTGTAAGTAAGACATTAAAATATAAGGTATAGGGTAATTTTGCTAAATGGTGGCCCGAATAAAATATATAAAATGCAGATTTGTTGCTATAACGTAAATTAAATGATTATTCATAGAGCTTCAAAGCATTTGCAATGATTAATATGAGTGTAAATCAAGTTTGTTACGAACTAAGTATTTTCCTCAACTCACCTTTGCTTGTTATTTTATTTCTTTAGTAGATACTTTTTGATGTGATTCGCCGAATTCAGTAGAATATTATATTATCGACATGAGGGATAAAGCTGATAAAAATGTCTCGAATGCAGTCACCGAGAATCATTAATTTAGAAAGTCTGGATTCAAGGTTTTGTAGGAAATGTAGCTATATCCTTTACAAAATCATGTCTCCAAAATAGGGTCCCCAGGGATGTCTCACTAGACAAAACGGCCGCTTCATACTAAAGTGAAAATTGACGTCGATTTTAGACTGAAACATCGTAGCAAACAGCGATATCCAATTGTGTAAATAGACAAAACAGCAATGTCCACTATTTGGTAGCAAACATAGCAATATCCATATTTAAAAGTTAAATATTTATTTATATTCTTCTTCTTCTTCTTCTTTAGCTACTTTCTCCTCTCTTCTCCACTGCTGAATATAGCCTCTTCTATGCCCTTCCATCCTTCCTTGTTATTTGCTAATAACAGCGGTTATGTCGTCGGGCCATCTCTTTCGACGCCTCTTTTATTCTCCCAAGGTCTCCACTTCAGAACTCTGGGAGTCCATCTTGTAGCATGCTGTCTTGCAACATGCCCTGTCCATAGTGCCCATTGCCATTTTAACTTCGCTACACGATCCATGATATCCACTACTCTAGTTCTGCGCCTAATTTCATAATTTCTTATTCTATCTCTTAGGCTTATTCCAAGCATGGACGTTGCGTGCATTTGAGATTTTCTACACTTTTCTTTGTAAGAACCATTGTCTCCACTCCGTACGTAGCACACGTTTATTTATATACGCGTATAAAAGAAAAACCTAACTTAACCTAACCTAACCTAAGGCCAAAACTAAGATGGAGTGACAACGTCCTCAAAGATATCTCTGCCTTAGACCTTCGAAACTGGAGAGAGCTGACACTAGACCGAGATGAGTGGAGGAAAATTATTGAGGAGGCCAAGACCCACCAAGGGTTGTAGTGCCGAGAATGATGATGATGATGATGATAAAAGGAAAACTGAGGTGGAAATTGTTTTTAAAACTTATTTTCAATAAGATGTCGTTTTCATAAATTTCAGAAAAAAATCCAGGAGTAGTGACAAATTTTTTGTATTTAACTCGGAAACATCTCTGTGGGACATTGCTTTCTGTTTTTATACCTCCCATGTAACCTCTGCGAAACACGCAATTTTTCATATTTATCATCAAATAAAACAAAAAACTCGTTTTGACAGGTATTAATTAGAATAATATGCGAGTACCCAGTGTACCTACACGAGTTATGCTTTCAAGGTTAGACCACGAAAATTAAATGATACCAGCTAATTGTCGTTTTGTAGATATTAATATTTTTTGGAGTGTCCGAATGAGAAGTTATCGAATAATGTCTCAATTTGGATAAAACAAGCATAATTTATCTTTATTTACAACCTCAGTAAAAATATGCGAAAAATCTTTTTTGAACATACAATAATGGCAAATTATTTAATTGATCGTTTTTGAGTAGAAATCTGGAAAATTTTCGATTAAATTTCATCAAAATTTTAATTTTATAAAACTTTTTTTTTTATAATACATTTCGATTTATTACGCTTTAAACATTTAACATGTTTTGAAAGCGAGTACCTACGGCTGTATAATTATGTTATTATAATGAAATTAATAATACACATAATTAACGCTTTAAGCATTTTGAAAAAATCAAGAACTTACACTGACCAAAAAGGACATTTTGCTTCTTTATCAAAAGTATAAAAAAAAAAATTGATAACAGATTCAAGCACGAATACGCTGTTAATACGACACCTAATTCAGTTTAAGCCATTGCATATTGTAACTCGACACTACATTGAATTTAAAAAGAAGGAAAATAAAAATATTTTAATTGATATGTTCTCTTACATTCGTAGGTTTCGTTTTTGTCCACTCGTCTATCGTCTCGCATGGATTCTTCACCGTGTTTTTGGAGTGGTTCAAAAGACATTTTTAAAAAATCAGACGGATGGCCTTTGGCGACTTCATGAGACTCGAAAATCTACGTCCACAGCCAACACAAAGCATCAGCTATCCCTCCACATAGTCGTCTTCCGCTTGCTGGACCGTTTTCATTCTGGCATTGCGTCTGCTCTTCATGAAGCGTATGAAACGCTAAAACCAGTTAAAACTCTTATTCACTACACAAATTCACCGGACATGAATTCAATCGGAGCACCGTTCTTAAATTCACACTAATTGTCGCAATGAAAATCTTCTACGCGTATCTAGAAATTCTTATTCACTAGTTTGTATCGCTTTGATTACTATGGAACACTTCTCACAGGTCGGTTGGTATTTCATTGCTGTTCCGTTCATCAGTTGAGTGAATTTGTAGCGAAACTTCATTAATGTTTGTTTAATTTAATGCCTTCTTAATCAAGATATATAATAAGAGATGTCTCATTATTCGAGCGACCTTTTTGGATCAGGCCAAAACTTTGTTTGTCTTTAATTGTGATTAGTGCGCCCGAAGGCGACATCTGTGGTTTCACAAGGAAAGAATGTGGTGTTCTTTGTTATTCTTTTATTTTTAGTTTATATTTTTCTTTTTTGGTTTGCTATTAGGTACAATAAATGGATAAAATTAGAAGCATCTCTTCCATTTCAAACGTTTTATAAAATCATTTTGGCGATATCTGCGATAAAGGGAATATCCTCTACAGATCCATATAAAAGGGTGAAATGTGCTTTGTGCGATAGTTGCGGTAAGAGAGGAACACATATCTTCAGATCCTTGCGACCAAAGGGAAACATCTCCTTGATTAAATGCGATGAAGACCAAATCTCAGCAAGAGATTAAACAATCAGACACGAAGCTATTTTTATATGGGAATGTAGGTACGGAAGATTTTTTTGGATGTTTAACGTGTAAAGCGATCACTTGAGCCAGTCGTACGATAGGTCGTTAGCCCTGTAACACCAAAAAAAGACTTCCATAACTACTTTCCCATATAAAAAATACCTTCGTTTTTATGACACATCTATAATATATCTTGATTAATGATGTTCCTAGGGATAAATTTTTCAAGAATAGAGTATTGTGTTCTGGAAAAATTTAAACATACCTACTTAAAATGTTCTTAGTGCATTTTGTTTTTCTGACTTTTCGGAATAAATAGTTACAGGTATCTACGATTCTAGGTGACGTTTCATACGAATCAACCGGTCAAATTCTGTCTCTTTCTAACTTCAGATTCATTTGGACTTCATTTCTGAGATTCATCTCATCGTGTGAGTTAGAAACCTCTACGACAACAGGTAACAAGTCTTTCTCAATTTTATCCCGCTGTTTATTTATTCTTGGATGTCATTGTCCCTTGTTACACTGTTCGTCCGATTCAAAGGCTCGGTCTCTTGCGGTGAACGGCGTTGGCAAATAAAACTATTATGATTACACAAATAAATAATGTCACTTACGTCACTTAAAGTGGTTGATTTTGTCATCATTTTCTGTAAACATGTAAAATTAGTGATGCAACCACTTACCGAGTTCCAAGACGTACTTCAATCTCGCTATTAAGCAGGTGCCAATACATGAATGAATGACACATGAAATTTTATAAATTTGTAATAACAATAACAAGAGTATATTTGCGAAATCGAGGTAACGCTCTGTTTCATGTCCCAAAATGCAGAGCGGATATAATGAATAAGCATACCATAATGCGTAGTATGCAACTCCTAAATGAACTGAGCGATCATGTCCATGTATTTAATGATAGCATTGAAAGCATCAAGCAGAGGATCGCCTCCATCAGGTACTCACTCCAAGTTATACTTGCATTGTAAATGGAGATCACTTCTAAATCTAAACACGCCCAAATATAAAACATGCGCAGCCCAGAACCATTATTCCTTTGTAGGAATTAAAGCATTCAATTCATAAACCGAAAAATTTAAAAAAAATTCAAGGCCCCACGTCATTTAAAAATGAACCAAAAAAAATTAATAAATCCCGTGAGCTTCACTTAATATTTATTTATTTTCAATTAATGTATATTATAGATATCTCACAGAGACGAAACTGTATTTCTTATGGGAAAGTAGGTATATAAGTCATTTGGGTGTACATAGGACTTATGACCTATCTTATGGTTGGCTTAAGATAGGTCACACACCCAAATGACTTCTATATCTACTTTCCCATAAGAAATACAGTTTCTTATCGTCTCTGTGAGATATCTATAATATACATTAATTGATTAATAATGTCTCTGTGACATAAATCCAGCAGTGTTCTGAAAGATTTGAACAAACCCAAAATATTCTTTATTTATTTTGTTCTCAATATTCTTAACAAATCATTACAATTTTCTGAGAACTCTTTACAACTCCTTGGTGCGAAGTAGACTCGAGAGTGGCTCGATGATTTGGGGGCCACATGAGAGCAAGTACCTACTCTCTTATGGTGGAGAAAGCCCAAAAGAAGTTTCTGAGATATCTATCTCTACATGAGAGAGTACGGGCTCTACTCAACCGAGTTTCTCCAGGGTATGCTTGGCTACAATAGTTTAGAACTAGAAGGAATATGTTTTTGATTACACATTTTTATCGATTGTTGCGCGGTACGATCGATAATCCTGAAATTATGGGGAGCATTACATCGTCAGCATAGATTGTTTCACATTCCAATATATAGGACCAATCTGCCAATGGTTATGCCTGTTGGACGAGCCACCGCTGTGCTGAACAATATCGCTTTGGATATTGATATATTCCATGTGTCTGAAGGGGTTTTCCGAAGCAGGATTCTCCTACACCTTTGACCAGATTTTATGTCATTTTTAAACACTTTGTAATGTACATATTATTAAATACATTGAATTGAATTGAAATTTAATAACCATGAAATGAACTGGTGTGATTACTCCTCCCACAAGCTCTAGCGTCAGCTCCTTTATGGCGAGTAAAATATTTATTTGTATGAATGTATTGTATTCATGAAATGTATGTACCTATAATATGTATATAAATAATAAAAAGATAACAATATTAAACAGAGACATAATAAAATATCCTAGTGAAATTTCATTTATAGCTTGCGTCGCAGACTATTATGTAGGTACATATTTGAATATTAATTCAATGTTGCGACGCAGAATAATATTCACTTAGGTTCTTAGTTATTTATTCAAAAATAACGATAATCAATTTTTTTAAATCGTTTTCTATTTATTGAATGTTTGTAGAAGAATGCTTCTTATCTTTTCTTAGTAGCTTGTTGGTGTAGTGGTCATGACGCTCGCTTGATCTGATGATGAGTATGTTCGAGCCCCTATTCCAGGACACCATTAAGTTGGTCCTATTTTCGTAGCACAAGCATTTAACTTAGTTTAAAAATAGTAAAAATATTGATAGAATATATTAAGAATATTCCGTGTTCGCATCTCTTTTAAAAGAAAAAATTATATCTGTAATTTTTATTTGGTGCTTCTAAGAAAATCACCCGTACCTACCTATTTTAGGTATTTAGGTACAGGGTGTTTTTTTAGGAGTAGGTATAGAACTTTAAAATGAAATAAAACACGTAAAATCGTGGTAATGGCCATGGTATTGGCTGTATTGGAAAGATAATTGTAAGGCATTAGTGTTTAAATATGATTACGATACCACAAATTTTGAATAAATTTGCACAATTTGCAAGTGTTGTTCTGGCGTAATTCATGATGAAATGGCAAACGAAGCACAAATCAGCTGTCAGCTATCAAATTGGCAATCGCTGGAAAAAGTATAGTCAAAGTATTTTTGAAAAACAAACCACTAAAAAACACTATATTTCATATATTTATCAACTATATTTAAACACTAATGCCGTAAAATTATCTTCATATTGCATTACCGAAATTCGTATGTGTTTTATTTCACTTTATATATACACTATATCTAAAAAAACAATACAACTTTTTATTCAAATTAATGGCCTATTTATTCCCCAAACTTTTTTTAATGTAGTAATTTTTTCTCGATATTTGTAAATATTTCTTCATAAATAATGAATTTTAAAAATATTACCTACCTGCCTACCTACTTTAATTAAATTACATAATAAAATAATATAATAAATACGAATAATTAAAAAATATATAAAAAATAATTTATATACCTACCTACTTTAATTAAATAATTAAAATAGCCCATTTCACAACTTTTTGAGCAAATTGTATTTCGAACAATTTACGTTCGAATATTTGGTTTTTCGAAGAAATTTTTCTTTGTTAAATTTTCTTTGGAAGAATTCGCTTCGGAAAATTCACCTGAAACCACACTTTAATACATCGCGACATTTCTCAGACCACTGAAGGAGCCCGTTGGTAGAGGCGGACTTCTTAAATCTTCTATATTTAAATCGAGAAGTGGATAGGGTGGGGATATGTTTAGCGCTTCTTTAACCAACTTTAAGAAAAGTACCCGTACCGATATACATACACATCTTCAATTAGTCGCTTCCGGTGTATTCCTAAACATCCGACTTTTGCGTGTCGACCGCAACTTGTTCATGTGTATGATATTAGGTCCTTACATATGAAATTCACGTTTTGCCGTACTGGCAAATTTGATCTCAAATATCTTCTCTTTGGTTAGGAATTCCAAATCCAAATTTATACAGCTATTTACTCATGTATTTGTGTTTTGAAAATTATAATTCATTTGTTTTTTCCTCAATCGTTTTTTTCTTTGCGTCACTCAGTTTACAAAATGAAAAACTTGAAATATCGCGTTATTTACGAGTACGAGTTCCACCGTGGCACCAGTGCTGCAGAAACGGCTCGAAGGATTAATGATGTGTATGGCGACGGTGCCGCAAAAGAAAACACAGTGCGTTTTTGGTTCCAACGTTTTCGTTCTGGAAATTTCGACCTGCAGAACAAGCCCCGTGGACGGCCGGAGACCAAAGTTGATAATGAAGAATTTAAGGCTATTGTGGAAGCGGATCCATCGCAAACCACATCCGAGTTAGCTGCAGGCTGCGGTGTTAGTGATAAAACTGTTTTAATCCACTTGAAGCAAATTGGTAAGGTGAAAAAGCTTGAAAGGTGGGTACCTCACGAATTGAGTGAAGCAAATCAACAAACGCGCGTTGACTGCTGCGTTGCATTACTCAACCGGCACAATAATGAAGGGATTTTAAATCGAATCATTACCTGTGATGAAAAGTGGATCCTGTACGATAATCGGAAGCGCTCATCGCAATGGCTGAACCCTGCCGAACCAGCCAAACCATGCCCCAAGCGAAAATTGACTCCAAAAAAGTTACTTGTGAGCGTTTGGTGGACTAGTGCTGGTGTCGTTCACTACAGTTTTCTTAAATCTGGCCAGACGATTACGGCAGATGTCTATTGTCAGCAACTGCAAACCCTGATGGAAAAGCTAGCTGCTAAACAACCGAGGCTGGTTAATCGCTCTAGGCCACTGCTGCTTCGTGATAACGCTAGACCACACACTGCACAACAGACGGCTACCAAATTAGAGGAGCTTCAATTGGAATGTCTAAGACATCCACCATACTCTCCGGACCTTGCCCCAACAGATTACCATTTTTTTCGAAATTTGGATAACTTCTTGCAAAGGAAAAAATTCAACTCCGATGGGGCAGTCCAAACCGCCTTCAAAGATTTTATTGATTCCCGTCCGAATGGTTTTTTAAGTAAAGGGATCGATGAACTACCTATGAGATGGCAAAAGTGCATAGATAGCAATGGTACATACTTTGATTAAATAAATATATTATAATAAAAAAAATCGGCTTTATGTTCCTCCCATACTAAACGTCAATTTCATATGTAAGGACCTAATATTTATCTGCCGTATGATAGAGACTTAAATATTGGTTGCCACACAAAAAACTCTATAAACTTTAAAATTCATTTCGCGGTAAAAGTCATGTGCTATCCACAAAGAAAACGACGTTCGCGTCGAATCAAAACCGTTTAAACGAGGCTCCTAAATTATTAGGTAGTATCCTCGTTCCTTTTATGAGTCGTTAAATCCAGCTGGATCCGCCGTGAAACTGAAAGTGGGAACCGATTCAATTCAACGACCCGAGCTCAGCGGCGGGCATCCGCGCGTCAGAAAACGACGCACACTGTGATATATTCCAAATCTGGCGGAAATTAATACAATGTACACTAATTTAATTTTTATCTCCGGATGTACTGAATAGATTTTTATGAAACTTTTCGTGAATATTTATAAATATATTCTTTATATGTATACATAACTAAAATTTATTCAAATTCATAGAGTTTCATGCAAGAAAAAAAAACAAAAGTCGGTTCATTCGACTTATATTTGCACAAATTCAGCTTGTTTTATATACAACATGTCACGTAATTAACGCAAATCCTGAAAATATTTTGTTAAGAATCGGCTACTGGTCTAAAATGTTCAAGCAACCATGACCGGATAGTTATAGAGATATGCAATATCAAATTTTTGCATTTTTTTTCAATACTTCTGACTTATTTTTTGCAAAAAGTTGAACTATCATTACAGTAGCTTATATCGATTATGAAAAATTCATTTGCTTTAATACAACTTCAATAAAGTGATAAAATCCTTGTAAAAAAGAACTTTTCTCAATTTTTGTAATTAATCGAGTCTTGCGAAGGGTGGAACTCTGTTTTCGCTTTTTTGACAAGATGGTTAGCTGGATAAATATTTAAATTTTTACCCCTCGACTGATGTCTCAGTATGTTATACTGCTGGGTACTCAATTTGGCATTGACCATTAGTGTCAAGGCGGCTTCTAGAGAGACTTTGGCTCTGGTACTCTAAAAATTTGTCTCGTGTTTTTTATTCAAGTAGCTCAGTAAGGGGACTCAGCAGCTACCTCTTTCATTAGATTGGCTGCATCCCTTTTCCCGGATGATCTCAGACTAACTTCAGTGGCGACCGTTAATTCTTCTTGAGTTTTTGTAGAAACTAGATCTATGATTTTTCTCTTTTGGATTCTCAAAATACATTTTCGAATGACTTCCAAGGCCTACCTGATCTTGTACAATCTCGTAAACCCGCTGAACTTGAGGATGGAAGCAGGTCGAGAAACTTAGAAGGCAATGATACTATATTTTCAAACCACCCATCATGTTCAGCCAAAAATTTTGATAATTTTCTACAGCTTTTCTCCAACTTCGCATCTATTTTTGCGCTAAGACTGCTAACGTACATTTTTAGTTACCAATGAGTGCTTTTCGAATCAACCTGGTTGTGTTTTTGTATTATAAAATTCTAAATGCACCTATTTTGATCCTTTTTTGCCACTTACAAGCCATACTTAAAATTTCATTATTTTAGGTACTCTTAAATAAAATTAAAAAATATTATATGAGTGTCGAAAACACGTGCCGCCAAATTTTATGAAATCTTACAGAATATAAACCAAAGCAGTAAATAAAATTATTTTCTCGTTGGGTACCCATGGATATTTTTTGTAAAATCAAAGCAAAGTCACACTTCTTCAAAAATATTACAATTTCGACATGTACAAGTAAATGGCTTTGTATCTGGCAATAAAATATATATATTGTAATACAATTTACTTTGTAAAGTAGCCATAGACGTGAAGATATAATATATGTGTATTAGTAACTGTACTTCGAAATAAATTCACTTTATTCTTGATCGCAATGACTCGAATTAACGAAAAAAGTTGCTGTCAGAATGACGGCCTATGCAAGTGTCACTTTGCCAGGTTGCCATATGAAAACCGGTGCTGTTATTTAGCAAATAATTATCAAAACATATAGTCTAGGTAATTAGCTATTGTGTATATTTTACTAATTTTTATTTGCTTGCTTTTTAATTTTTGAATAAAGTTCCGCTAGATTGCGAATATATTACAGTGTGCGACGTCACCAAGATGCACGCTGCGCAGGACCGGATTAAGGTGTAGGCACGTTGGGCGCTTACATAGGGCGCAATTATTGATTTTAATATTTAGCGGTGTATTTATGTAGCGCACTAATTAGATACCTCATAACGTACAGTGAATTGTCTCCCACCACAGACAGAACAAGGGCCATTCTATGAGCGCAAGTTCCCATATCGGCCTTACACTTTCGCCAGTTTCCACGGTACGCCGCAAACCAAGCAAAAGAACTCGCGAAAATAAAAATTAATATGATAATCAAAATATGTATTATCATGGCTAATGTATACTAAAAAATTAAAAATCAAAAATCGAAGTGTAGACATATGGGAAATGAATGGTATTTAAGTACTAACATGAACACAAATTTAAAAGATAACAATTTGCAAAAAGGACCTGGTTATTTATAATATTTAATAAACTATTAACACTCTTTCTTATTTCCAAAATGTCTATTTTATCCAACTGTAATCTAGTATTATTTGTTTGTTAACCCTTCCCTTATCTTATTAATATTAAAAGAATGATTTGTTTCCAAAAGATGATTAGAAAATTCGGAAAAATGTATACTACTTAAAACACCTTAAGTTTTCCTTAACTCTAACACCAAAATTTCTGTACGTTTTTCCTATATAAAATAATTACAATTATTCAATTTTTAATTTTTAGTATATGTTGTATCATGATGAAGAGACCATTGATCCTGAAACATGTTAGTATTTTCAAAATAGTGATGTAAACAAAGTATATTTTTGTTAATTATACATCAAAACTGCTTATTTATCATTTGTACAATCAATTGTGGGAAAGATCTCACAACACTCCTCTTAATTTTCTTTCAATACCACAAAAAAGACAAAATACATTAATGACCCCCAGCGTAGACGGAAGCAACACACCTCCACGCAGTGCACACAATCTGCGACCGCGCAAGAAATAATCGGTACGTCCTTGACCCCTGCGGCGACAGAGCACTCTCCTGATGACGCATTGATATGATTCCAGCGAAAATCCACACGATTCGACAAAAACATTCGCTGCTTCAATACCTAAATATGTCAAACATATTTAGGTATTTATTAAATGAAAACCACGTCCCGCAAGGTGATAACGAACCAAAACCTTTACATATAGAAACAAAAGGTTTTAGGATGAATTTACTTGAGCAACTAGAAATAAATAAATATAAAAAGGATCCAAATATTAAACTTTTAAATAATCAACAAAAAATGATCTTCTCTCCACTTCTAAATATTTTTAAAAAACCAATAATCAAGGACATAAATTAAAATAATATTTATAAATAACACTTGCAGAAAACGGGGAATTTTGATAATTAAGCATAACGTTAACCTAGGCACCTTTAATGATAAGTGCCCGGGAAAAAACGTACATTACTACAGGGCTTCACCACAAATATCTAATATCTACTCTAAATGGGAAGGGGTAACTTAAAATTGTATAAATAAGTCGTTTGTACGTGGTATATCCACTGTTTGATAATGGCCTTACAAGCCGAAACAGCTGTAACACATAAAAATATTTAACCCGTAGAACTTAATAATAATATTTATTAAAATTTAATTTATTTTAAATTTCGCTAAAAATGTCAAACAACCTTAATACAACATTAGATGGTTAAATTGTAATAAAAATCCTATTCTTATCGCAATGTTACACTGTTATGTTGACCAACACTCTAGGTTATGTACTTCGTCGACATACGAAGCCACAAACTCCGTAAAAAATTGAATAATTAATAAAGCATATAAGATATCGCAGTTGTACAATCGTTCGAAATCTCTGGCCGCGGCGCGAATGAACTTTGGGACTTACTGGAAATCTAAAATATTTTGCAATGATTATTTTTAAATGTCAGTTGTCTCAGGTGGTTATATAAGCGTGGACCGCGCCTGCCTCCTCATCACTGCCGAGACGTGCTTCGGGCGAGATGAGGAGTACAGTGAGTACCATATTGTGCAGTGTTCGTATTTACAAGTGTTAGATTACCCAACAGTGAATATTTTCAGAATATTTTGAGTTTGTTCAAATCTTTCAGAACAGTGCTGGATTTATGTCACAGAGACATTATTAATCAATTAGTGTATATTATAGATATCTCACAGAGACGAAACTGTATTAATTATGGGAAAGTAGGTATAGAAGTCATTTGGGTGTACACAGGACTTATGATCTGTCTTTTTATGGTTGGCTTAAGTGATCACTTTACACAATTGTAACATTCGCCATTTCCACCCATGATAGAATATACCATGCTTCTTCATTTTTTGGAAGTTGTATATATGTTGGAAATGGCGAATGTTACAATTGTGTAAAGTGATCACTTAAGCCAACCATAAAAAGACAGGTCATAAGTCCTGTGTACACCCAAATGACTTCTATACCTACTTTCCCATAATTAATACAGTTTCGTCTCTGTGAGATATCTATAATATACACTAAGTGAATATTTTCATGCGAGTGAATCCGAAATTATGTCACACCGACGTTCGAAATCAAGCGAAAACGAAATTATTTTTAATTACGCGTGTGTTTCGGTTGTGTTGGAACGAATAAGTTATTTTTGACCTAATAACAAATTATTACACTAATATATCATTTGCATTTAAATAATCGATTTCATTTCAACATTGCTTCTATCAAAATTTGGCAATTTTGCTGAATAAAAATTCAAAAGCACAAAAATAACCAACTAACTTACCATCGCGAAGTTTTACCGAGCGGGTAGGCAGAGAGGATAGAACGCCATGCTCTTATACAGGGTTATTTGTAAAACATTAATAACCTCGCAGGGATATATTCCTGCCTTGATTATGAGTCGAAAATGTTCAAGCCATCGTGACCTAATATCGATAGTTATGGAGATATGCGACATCAAAGTTTGCATTTTTTTTTCAATATTTCTGACTTCCTTTTTGTAAAATGTTGGACTATCATTACAGTATTTTATATCGATTACGAAAAATTCATCCGTTTCAATACAAGTTAAATAAATTGATAAAAACCCTGAAAAAATTCCAATTGGAAAACATTCCAATTGGAATTCGAAGGTTTTTATTATTTTATTTTACTTGTATTAAAGGAAATGAATTTTTCATATTAGATATAAGTTACTGTAATGATAGTCCAACGTTTTACAAAAAATAAGTCAGAAATATTGAAAAAAAATACAAACTTTGATGTCGCATATCTCCATAACTATCGATATTCGGTCATTATAGCTTGAACATTTTCGACTCATAATCAAGGCAGAAATATAGTCCTGCTAGGTTATTAATGTTTTCCAAATAACCCTGTATAAACGACTCTTGCAAAAAAATAATGTAATCTTGCTCAAAAAACCACCAGCAAAAGTTGTTTTTATTTACTTTTTAAAATTTATTTCTTAAGTTAGTTAGTATTATAATTTTACAGTATTTTTTTTGTTACACCCATTAATAATAATTTCCAATCCGAGTAAGAATCCAATAGCTGATCTCATTCCGTTTTCAAATCATTTCAAGAGTATGATTTCAAAATTGTTATTAAATAAAATGAAAACATTGACTTAAAAAATTAAAACTAATAAGGGCATCCATTGCTATATCGCATCTCATTGACATTAATCATTAATCAAAATATCTATTCTCTACGTAACAATGTCCAACACGAATACTAGTACAGTTTGCCGGCAAACGTCATGAAATTCTTTGGCTATGTGGGGGAATGCGCAGAAGACGAAATTTGGGTCTCGTTGGTAGAAAGGTAGATGCGCAAACGTCCCCCCACTACGCCGCAGAATTTCAAGATGTTTGCCGGCTACTGTAGATGGCACAAATAATGATAGGTATAATATAAAAATGAGGTACAAGAAGCAAAAAAACCCTTAATTCTTTGTTTAATAATGTCCATCGCTAAAGTTATCAAGACGCTACGCTACTCTTGATAGCGTTGTTCACACAGCCTCAACTGGCCGCCGAAATATACAGGGTTATTTGGAAAACATTAATAACCTCGCAGGACTGTATTCCTGCCTTGATTATGAGTCGAAAATGTTCAAGCTATTATGACCTCTCTCGCAGAATATCAATAGTTAAGGAGATGTGCGACATCAAATTTTGCATTTTTTTCAATATTTCTGACTTATTTTTTGTAAAACGTTGGATTATCGTTCCAGTAACTTATATCGAATATGAAAAATTCATTTCCTTTAATACAAGTCAAATAAAAAAATAAAAACCTTCAAATTCTAATTGGAAAACATTCCAATTGGATCAGGGTTTTAATCATTTTATTTAACTTGTATTGTAACGAATGAATTTTTTGTGATTGATATTAGTCACTATCAAGATAGTCCAACCTTTTACAAAAAATAAGTCAGAAATATTTTTAAAAAAATGCAAACTTTGATGTCGCCTCTCTCCATAACTATTGATATGACATGATGAAAGCTTGAACATTTTCGACTCATAATCAAGGCAGGAGTATAGTCCTGCGAGGTTATTAATGTTTTACAAATAACCCTGTATAATAAAAGCTTGTCATTTTTTACGGGTTGTAGCTAGTTCTATAATTAATTAACTATTAGTTAGTACGGATTACATTTACATCCCATAATATATAATAATACTCTAATAATACACATACAATCTAATTTCTATAATCTATAATATACTTACCTACTATTATGCTCCTAAATTGATTGTAAAATTTATTTTCAAATTCGCTCAGCTTACTTTCATTCCTTACATTTTATGGCACTCATCATACATTTTTTTTAAAATAGAGATGCGAACACGGAATCTTCTTCTTCTCTTCTTCTTCCTATTCTTCCTTCTTCTTTCTTCTTCTTCTTACTATTCTTCTTTCTTCTTTCTTCTTCTTCTTTCTATTCTTTCTTCCTATTCTTCTTCTTCTTCTCTTTCTTACTTCTTTCTTTCTTACTTTCTTACTTCTTTTCTTACTATTCTTCCTTCTTTCTTCTTCTTCTTCTTCTTCTTCTTCTTCTTTCTTCCTTCTTTTTCTTCTTTCTTCTTATTCTTCTTCTTCTTCTTCTTCTCTTCTTTCTTCTTCTTTTCTTCTTCTTCTTCTTCTTCTTCTTATTTCTTTCTATTTTCTTAGATACTTTAGATTAGATTAGATAGATAGATAGAATAGATTCTTACTATTTTCAAACTAAGCTAAACGCTTATGCTACGAAAATAGGATTAATTTGCTGATCTGGAGTGAGGTTCGAACCCGCGACCTTTGGATCACGAGGCGAGAGTCCTAACCGCAAGACCAACAAGCTACTCAAATTTTTGATCCTTTGTAGACTAAACAATTTTGTTTGTATATTTCTTTTTTGTAAAGTTATCTTATTATATTTTTATTTCTGGTTTTATACTTATGAATTTGACGACGTAACAATTTTGTTCAACAAAGCGGGTTCGAACCTCACTCCAGACCACCAAGTTAGTCCTATTGTGAATAACTTAACGTTTGTTTACCTTTTAGAGCTTTCTGATTGATTGATTACAATCATTTCAAACCTGTCAAACTTAAAACGTCAAAATTGGCTACGACACAATGTTGTACAGTAACTGTCAAGAAACGAATATGAGTGATCAGGTCTGTCTGTACGGATGTCTCATGATCTGACAAAAATTTTGAAATTTTCGGTTTTTTATTGTTTCGAGGATTTATTTTTCCTTTCGCGTCTGGATCTTATTTTGGATTTAATTGTGCGATTACAAATACTTAAGCTGCATTATAAATGTGTCTTAAGTATACCTGAGAGAGGATATATTTCAGATGTGTCTCAATCAATTTAGTTCATCTCTGCACAATTTGATACTCAGTGTTTTTTATTAAAAAAATAACTTGAAAGAACATGAGTCTTCCCAACAGACTAAGCAATGTTATTAAACATTTAATAATAAGTCATTAAAATAGACCGTTGTAGTGATTAGAGTGCGTCTGTGTAGTGATTAAAATACCGCATGTAAATGTACGTGGCTTTGGAAGGCAAACGAAACACTAAAACAATATAAAGTTTTTATTAGATTACCAAAAAGTTTTTATTAATTTACCAAAAGAACATGAATTTAATTTGAGCACTATTCATATTATTTCGCAATTTATCACTCGTCTGTGGAACGTTTTGTTATCGCTTGCTAGAATATTCCCACACATATTCGCAGATAATTCAAGTTAAGTACTTCGCTTAATTTATTGACGCTGGTCGCACATTTAACCGCCGCTGGATACCTGTGTCGCATGTCAAACGTCAAAGCAATAAAACTCCATCCGCCGCATGCGCGTTCGGCCTTTTGTACTAAACAAGTTGGTTTTTCGAATCTTCGAGACTACCTATTCTATACATTCCTTGTATTTTCGAGACTGTCCCAGTCGTTTCCAGAGTGCTGTAGACCATTCCAGAGTGTTATGGAGTGTTCGAGAGATTTCGATCGTGCGCAATTAATCCGGTTTCTAGCATCTCGTCACAATGTATAATTTTAAGTTTAAAATTTAGCCCAAAAAATTTAACAGCCTAAGAACGTGCAGGAGAAGGTTTACGAATGTGAATGGTGTTATTATGTCCAAAAGTGGTTAGGAAAGAAGAGTGTGGCATTTTATCATGTTCAATCTGCCTACCCTTGCGGAGATACGGGGTTAGTTATGATGGTTAGTTAGATAATTATTTATGAAAAAAAAAATGTTAATCTGTAAACCGTACTGATTTAGGTTTCGCTAGAAAATTCCTTTCATCTCTGGTAATGCTTTGCAAACCGGGGGTTACACAGTTCTTACACTTTTCGTCCGATTCTTTGGTTTTCGCTAGCTGTCAAAACACGGCTGACCTCGCTGTTTATACAGGGAAAGTTTTTTCGAATCTTTTTTTATGTTCTACCATCTTTGAGACGTCCAGACTGTTCGGGAACCTTAGATTACGTGCAGTTCTTCTCGATTATAAAATCCGTGACAATATCATTTAATCAACCAACTGATTTCGACCAAATGTTTGAAAATAATAATATTTGTTATGTGCTTTCTAATATTTTAATATAATGGATGAATACAATTATCATATGCAATGTCATCTCGCCCTTGACGCTACATCAATAGTACGAACATCACAATATATCGTATATATAAAATAAATAAGTACTCCATAAACTAATCAAATTTATTACCCCAAGCGAGGTTGAAGGTTGCGAAACCGGATTTGCAATCTTATCAACGCACCTTCTTTTACTGGTTTTTTCAATTTATTTCACGATAATATGTACATGACAAACAAAATGTTTAAGGCATACATATTAGGAAGTATATATCAAAAATGAAAATATTTAATAAATTAAAAATAACATAAAATCTGTTCAAAGGTGTAGGAGAATCCCGCTTCGGAAAACCCCCTCAGACACATGGAATATATCAATACCCAAAGCAATTTTGTTCAGCATAGCTGTGGCTCTTCCAACAGGCATAACCATCGGCAGGTTGGTCCTGTATATTGGAATGTGAAACAATCTATGCTGACGATGTCTAGTGTAATTATCAGGAACATACAAACCAATGCTCTGCATAATTTCAGGATTATCGATCATACCGCGCAACAATCGATAAAAATGTGTAATCAAATACACATTCCTTCTAGTCTCTAAACTATTGTAGCCAAGCATACCCTGGAGAAACTCGGTTGGGTAAAGCCAAGGATAATGCCCGTACTCTCTCATCTCAGACTTTTCATTCTTTCAATTCATCTTTTTATTTTTTCTATTTCATTGAATTCATATACATGTTGGTTTACATTTAAAATTAAGACAATATTAAAAGACAGTTATTTTTGGATACTAGCATTCCTTTGTTCCTTTTTTATTTATTTTTATTGATTTATTATTTTTTTAATTAATTTATTTTCTTGCAAAACTGTATACAGTATATTTAACATTACTTACATTACTTAGTTGTCCTTAATTAATAACATAATATATAAAATACAATATTAAATTACATGTATGCTTTTAACTATCACCGATTTTACTCACTGTAATATTTCTATAGTCTCCGTAAAAATTATTTGTTTTTATTATTTCTAGTTATTTATTCGATATTTGTCGTGTCGTATATTCATGATGTACTAGTGTTTTGAATCTGTTCTTCTTGTTCCTAATTTTTCATTTTTTCAATAAGGAAAAAATCTTTAAACCTCAATCCTATTGTATAACATATAGAAGAAAACTGTAATTTAAGCTCTAAATCAATGTACCTACCTAAATATGAATTTCGTCAATAAAAAAATATTGTCTTGTAAAAATACCTGTAGGTAGGTACTTGCATACATTTTGCGAGTAATTTTTTTTTATTTTTACCATATTATGCGTGCTCACATCTGACTGATGATTTCAGATTATATGTTTGGCTGCGCTGGTGGTGCTGGGCGAGTGCGCGGAGCAAATCGCCATTTTGAAAAAAGAGCAGAAGGTGGTTGGAATAGAAAAGGACAAAAACTATCGCTATCTCATTCAAACTGGTAAAAAAATATCATTTAAACATCCATTTCGTATTTTAAAATCCGTTATAAATGGTTCCGTCCTATTTACAACTATAATTGTACCACTTGGTGTGCATCCACGGTGAAATCACATTCCTGGTTGCGGCCCAGACACTCCTCAAACTCACGAGTCTACTGTAAACAGTATTTAGCCTCTGCGGAAGTTTTGAAAAAAATTATTTTCCCCCTAAATGATTCTGGTTTTCACATTCGTGAAGACACAATTTAGTAATAGGAATGATAGAAAATAGTATACAGGTATCTCGTAGCTAGTAGCAAAACTTTACAGGTGGATTTTACTGCCTTGAAGTCGAGAATGTTCAATCAACCTAATATCAATGAAGGTACAGTTGCCGGCAAACTTCTTGAGATTCTTTGGCGTAGTGGGGAATGCGCAGAAGCCAAAATTTGGGTCTCGTTGGTGGAATGGTACATGCGCAAACTTCCCCCCGCACTACGCCGTAGAATTTCAAGATGTTTGCCGGCTACTGTATGCAATATCAAAATTTGCATTTTTTCCCAATATTTCTGATTTCTTTTTTGCAAAAAGTTTAACTATCATTACAGTAACTTGTACTTAACTAACATTTCAAAAAAAATCGGGACTTGAACTCGAATAAGCTGATTTATAAGAAGCAATTATGTACTTAATATTGATACGATATTTTTGATGGGCTTAGAGAATACATAGATATTCAAATCTTAAAAAAAGGGCGGTTGGGTATATTTTGAAAAACGAATTTTATGTATGTTGCTAGAACAGGCCAAAGATACTAAAGCCCGAATTCAGAGCCAATACTTAGATAATTTAAAAGTTAAGGTATTTATTATTATTTATTAGGTTATTTTTTTTTACTGAAAATTACGCTTTTAAGGTGTACCTTAACCTTAAAATCATCTAAGTATTGACTCTGAATTCGGGCGTAAGTAGTAATTGGGATATCGGGTTATGTTTGGAATAAGACATGTATTGTCTTTAAGTATTTTTTTACCCATTATTTTATTAGTATCTCGTTAAAAATGCAATAAAAAATAATCAAAAAAAAATTACATAAAGGTATGTTCTGAAAAAATATTAAAATTAAAAAAATATTCCTTAATGTTCCACTTTTTTTAAATGTAGAGTTATCATTGTCATCATTAGCTGAGAAATCTATGTATACTATGTCATGGGAATGACCATAGATGTCTCTAGCATAGTCCATTCGAATGTATGAAAGAAACTGATTTAGAACATAAATACAACATTAAAAAATTTGATAATGCGTGGATGTTCTTGCCGTAGAATTGGTTAACGTCGCATTGTGTAAAGTGATCACTTGACCCAGCTCATACAGCGCATAATCCCTGGTCCACCCTATAAAGACTTCCATACACGTTTTCCATATAAATAGCTTCGTCTCTGTAAAACTTCTATAATGTAGCTTAGTTAAAAAATCTTTAGTTGCAACAAAATTGAGGCATGTACGCAGTTAGTATGCATTGCTGTCTAAGGTATTCCAAGAATATGATTTCTTCATTCTTGAAATTAAAAATCTGCAATATTTTCTCTTCTCAGAATTATTATTATTGACCGTTGACTGTGGTAAATAGAATTATGATTTTGTTCGATGCTCGATTTAAAGGTTTACATTTTTTTAATATTTATTTGAATATCCCTGTGTATCACCGTAAATGCATTTTATTTGAGTAGGTATTCAATTCAATTCAATTCAATTCATTTCAATTTATTTCATGATAATATGTACATGACAAACAAAATGTTTAAGGCATACATATTAGGAAGTATATATCAAAAATGAAAATATTTAATAAATTAAAAATAACATAAAATCTGGTCAAAGGTGTAGGAGAATCCCGCTTCGGAAAACCCCCTCAGACACATGGAATATATCAATACCCAAAGCAATTTTGTTCAGCATAGCTGTGGCTCTTCCAACAGGCATAACCATCGGCAGGTTGGTCCTGTATATTGGAATGTGAAACAATCTATGCTGACGATGTCTAGTGTAATTATCAGGAACATACAAACCAATGCTCTGCAAAATTTCAGGATTATCGATCATACCGCGCAACAATCGATAAAAATGTGTAATCAAATACACATTCCTTCTAGTCTCTAAACTATTGTAGCCAAGCATACCCTGGAGAAACTCGGTTGGGTAAAGCCAAGGATAATGCCCGTACTCTCTCATGTAGATATATCTCAGAAACTTCTTTTGGACTTTCTCCACCATAAGAGAGTACTTGCCCTCATGTGGCCCCCAGATCATCGAGCCACTCTCGAGTCTACTCCGCACCAAGGAGTTGTAAAGAGTTCTGAGTACGCGGGTAGTCTCGAAAACCCTGGCAGTACGCAGAACAAATCCTAACATTCTCAAAGCATTACCACTGATCGTCTCTATGTGATCGTGAAATGTTAGGTTGCTTACAAATCTAACACCTAGATCTTTAACATTTGATGTTCTTGTCAGATTTTGATCGTTCATTTTGTAGCGAAAAAATAGAGTTTTTTGGGCCCTAGTGAAGGATGTAACCGAACACTTGGAAACATTAAACAAAAGTTTATTTCGTCTTCCCCATTCACATATTTTGATATATCTGCTTGGAGAAGACGAAAATCGTCCAAAGTTGATACCTTTAAGAAAAGCTTTAAGTCATCCGCAAATAACAGAAAGCGCGAGTTTAAGATTACATTTTTTATATTATTAATAAAAATCGAAAACAACAATGGACCCAGGTTAGATCCTTGTGGGACACCCGAGAAGGTAAAGAAGCACTCTGACGCGAATAGGCCGTAGGAGACGTATTGGTTCCTATTTTGGAGGTAGCTCGACATTAATTTTAGCATACCATCCGAGAAACCAATCTCATACAACCTTTTCAATAAGACATCATGGTTGACTGTATCAAAGGCTTTGGCGAAGTCATTATATGAACAGTCTACCTGATGTCCCGCGTCCAGAGCTTCCGTGACGTAATTTGTGAAGACCATCAGATTTGTCTCAACCGAGCGGCCTTTCCTAAATCCATGTTGTTCATCAATTATAAATGGCTCTACTCGGGAAGCGACGGTTCTACTTATTATGATTTCAAATACCTTAGCTGGGGCAGAGAGAACAGCTACAGGTCTATAATTTTCTACGAACGACTTAGAGCCACTCTTATGTATGGGAGTAACTTTTGAAGTCTTCCATGTTTCCGGGAAGATCCCTGTATTAATGGAAAGATTATACAAAAAACAAATTGGTTTTTTTATCAGTTCCACACAACCTTTTAAGAGAAATGTTGGAATGAAATCTGGACCAAGAGAATGAGTATTATTTAATTTTTTTATAGTGTCGGACACATCCTTCTCACTGATATTTTGAACATCAATAGACTGTGCACCGATCGGAGAACATTGCCAGCAATGTTAATATCCAGAAGCGGAGGTTCACTACTATACACTGTTTTAAAATGACCTGCAAACGTCTCAGCAATATCTGCACCCCGTACCATTTTTTCGCCCCATGTCATGGAGTTAACATTCCCGCCATCCGCCTTTTGTGACTTTATGTAGTCCCAGAAAGTATTAGGATCTTGAATAATGTTATTTTCCATGCTGGAAATGAACTCCCGGTATGCTAATCGAATGTTACGTCTTACGATGGATCTGTAACGTCCAAACATCTCATAATCACCGTGACGACCAGAAGCTTTCCATTTTTTATGATAGAAATGCTTAGTCCGTATGTCTCCAATAATATCCCTAGAAAACCACCTTGGATATCGCCTTCCACCAGTAGCCTGAGATTTTCTAGGGAAGCAAGTATCAAGTACACCTTCGATAGTACAATAAAAATAATGTACCGCCTCATTCACATCAGATATGCTATACATTTCTCCCCAGTCGATACCGTCCATTAGAAAGTACAGTCGGTCGAAGTCACCATTATCAAAGTTCCAGCCCCTTCGACGAACCGTACCTTCGCCGGGAACTCTGGATCGACGGGGACGATCTGCAATCGGATTATAACAAAACTCAAGTGCGGGGTGGTAATTATCTTCTCTCGTAAGAGGTGATAATGACCGAGATACGTCAATCGCTCTTTTACAAAATATTAAATCCAAAGTTCTATTTCTGGAGTTCAAAATATCATTATATTGTGAGAGACCTAATACGGAGCAAAAAAAATTGAGGTCAGCTTCTACACTTGAAATGTTCCGCGCTGACTGCAGATTAAAGTCTCCCAATATAATGAGGTTTTTATCCTGAAGTAGTTCTAGACTGGACAACATCTTATCGAAGAACATCTGATATATATCCGTCTCACTCGCCGGAGGAAAATATAATACACACATGAACGTGATATCGAGACCGTATGTCAGTTTTACCCAGAGATCTTCATTGGATGTTTCCAAAATAGAGAAACGCTCAACTTGCAAGTCTTCTCTATTTCTCACTCCCAATAAACATCCCCCACCCTGCCTGTGGCCACCACGGTCTCGCCTTACTATTGTAAAATTACTATCAAAAATTTCAGAGTCGAAAACGCTAGCATTCAGCCAGGTCTCGGTTAATGCTATGACATCAATATCACTAGCCGAAACGTTGCTATAAAAATCCACGCAGGTATAACGTATGCTCTTTCTTGTATGCAATTGAAACGCATATTCACTTAATTAAAATGTCTATTAGTAGAGAGAATATCTTCATTTTCAAATACGCGTGGAGAAAAAATGACCCGAATACCTATATTACTATTTTGGAAGAGTTGATTTCCTCGAAAATTAAATAATAGTATATAAAGTATGTCAATTTTTATAGTCAATGCTAATTTGACATAATCGAATTACCATATACACATTGAATATCTTACAAAATCTCAGATTCTTTTCACATTTTTTTTTAATATTACGTACAGTTTATTACATTTTATTTTATTCTAGTCTATTAAAATTATAATTAATACGTAAGTTTTATTCGCTGTACCTCTCCAAAAAGAGACAAACTATTGTGCTTGGAGGGGGACTTATTTGCAATTAAGAAAACATGTGTTTATAAAAAAAACATTTTTCAATTGTGTTTTTTGTAGTGTTCATTTAACTTCTTTTTTATTTGTTTAATCTCAGTTGTCTTCTTAATTTCTGTAGGGAAGCTATTGAAATTCTTCATTCCTGAATACCTACACATAATTTTGCTGATATTGTAAACTGGGAATTTCGTAAAGAGTATTTGTGTTGAGAAAATTGTTTTTTTTTTTATATTACTTTGATAATCGTTGTCTGTATAACTTTAAGTGTGTTCATTACTTTAGCGTATGCCCCTCCCCACCCAAGAATACCATAATGCAGTAGTGAGTTGATAATAGCGAAATTCGCCCTTTTTAAGCTATTTACACTTAAATATTTCTTAACCTTATATTTATGCATTTACTCACGTTTTTGACCAATTCGCTAACGTAGCTGTGCTTAATTTATCAATTATAACACTGAGATATTTATTTTATATATTTTTTTATGATTGAACAAAAATCGTGCAGTTAATTTTGTTACAATTGTAATTATGGGTAATAATTGTTGTATTGGTCGATATTTTTGTGTTTTTAATATGAATAAAATATATTATATAAAAAAATTATACAACATATATGTGGGGTATAAAAGCAAAAAAAAATAATCCAGTCTTCGAGGATTCGAGATTTATAGGAAACATGATTTTGGAAGGGAATACATAAAATCTAGAATTCGGTAGATTTTAAATTAGTAATCTTCGGTGGCTGCCTTCAAAACAGTTTTTTAAATTTTTGGACAAAATCTGTTTATAAATTGCGTAGTTTTCAGGAGAGATGAGTGATCAAAAAAATAATGAAATAGTTATATTGGAGCAAGCAAGTTGAATAGGTATATTTATTAATTTCATATTCCCTTATTTTTCAATGAAAAACTTTGAAAAAAATGTTTGCAAGAAAGAAAAATACTTTTTTTCTTATTGAACACTTGAAAAAGTTGTAGAAAACAATTTTCGCGATTTTTTTTAATTTGACGCATAATTGACAATTGTTATAACATAATATAAAATAAGCTGGTGTCACCAGCTTTGAAGCGTGAGAGCTTCCAGACCATACGTAAGCACAGGGAGGATGCATGTTTCAAACACTTTTATTCTTAAATTCTTGCGAATATCTTTATTTTTAAGGACATGCTTAAGGCCCGGTTGCGCCATCCAAAGTAAAGGTAAAGTTTTAGTAAAAAAGTTACATGAGTAACGTTTTTTACTAAAACGGGTTGCGCCATCTATGGTAAAAATATTTAACTCGCCGAAGTACATACATCTGAGTAACTTTTTTTTACTCTCCAAGATAGATGGGTAAAGGTAAAAACGTTGGTAAAAAAAATGGCCGTCCTCTCACAGCTGATTTGAAAATGTGACATTTATCCATATAGGTACTTGTCATTTGAATTTTGTCGCTGTCATTTTCGTATTGAAATTTGTAAATATTAAAATGAATCTTTTAATTTCGCGTTATTTTAGCGATGGTTTGACGTTTGTTTGGTTTGTTTTATAGAATAAAGTGGTTTGTTTGAACTGGTTTTGAACCGCAAAAGTACGTATTACCAGTGGTGAAAAACTGAAATAAATCAAATTCCATAGACAAATGCGGTATTTGAGGTTTATTCCGCTTGGCACCCTATTAGCCTTATGATTGGTTTGACAGCGGTAAAAAAGCTGTTTGTGCAACCCGAAATCGAGTTTACTCTGAGCTGAGGGTAAAAAAAGTTACTCGGGTCAATGTTACTCGAACCAAATTTACTTCTGCTGGCACAACCGAGCCTAAGTTTCCCAAATTCCACCCAACCGAGTCCAATTCCTTTGGGTATTTCTATCGTATGGTCACGGTGGAACTAAATTGATATTTTTCCGTGTGTTTCGCAGCGAATGGAATCTACCAAGAGGAGCAGGGCATCATCAAGAACTCGGACGACCCGGGGTACGAGACGCAGCTGCAGGAGGGGCAGTACCAGTACGTGTCCCCCGAGGGGCAGGTCATCCGGCTGTCGTACACGGCCGACGAGAAGGGCTTCCAGCCCACGGGCGCGCACCTCCCCACGCCGCCGCCGGTGCCCATCGAGATCCAGAAGCTGCTGGCCGTGCTGGCCACCAAGGTGCCCGACCCGGAGGACTCCAAGTACGACGACCCCAACTATTCGGAAGGGACCTCCGATTACTGAACAATCAAATCCGCCCCAATAAAACACTAAATGTAACATAACAACCTGTTCGTTTTATTCCTTTCTTTGTTACATCTCGTCCAAATTGCAGAGTACAGTAGAGACTCGATTAACTGGACTAATTGCTGTCGTGAGGCATTCGGATAATTGAAAGTCCGGACAAGTGGACTATGAAGAAAAGCAATTTTGTACATATGTATGTAGCGGTACCTGTTCAACCCTGTGCCATGTACCTATCGCCCGACCCAGAGTTTTGTTTATATTAACATAATAAAAATCTCCGCGATATAAACAAAAGGGTCGAGCTAGGGACTTGGCGACACCACACCAGTCGGGCTTCTGCCGTAAGATCGGGCAGGCTTCCGCGCGTCATCTATTTCTTTGTTCGTCATTACATAACATATTACTTGTACACTTTAACTTGCTTCCGGGGCCCAACATGTACATAGAACAATCTTAACTTTGGTTTAGCAAATAGGTACGTTTATGAAAAAGATTTTTTTAATATGTATACTAACATTAAGCAACGATTTTGAAAATCACGATATTAAACTCCCGCCAAAACGCTTGTTTTCGCAAGTGACGATAGGCGTGAATTTTTATGTCATCTGACGTTTAACACGTAACAGCAAATTCGCGTATTTAGACGTTCATTCGTTTTTTTTACAAAACAAGCCGGCTTTTTTGTAAATTGTGTCCATCAGGAAAAAGTTTTGTAGGTTATTATTATATGGTACCCAAATGTAGAAATTCTTTCCTGAAAACTGCAAAATGAATCCAACATTAATTATTATTTCAAATATGTTCTTAGATAGTTATTTTATTAAAATTGGTCATAAACGCGGAAAAATCTATATAAAAACCGTGCAAACACCAGTAAAAACAAAGCGAAGATGAACGGTTACCATAGAAACGAAACAAATTACAGTAACAAAGACCACAGATCAAGTACGTTTATCTATAATTCTTGCCAAAAAATCGTCACAACCAATCACATCGCGTTTTAATGGAATCGCATTTTTTAAGATTTTTATTATAAAAATGATGAATGAAAACATTATCCCACACCATCCATACTGAGTTGCAAAATATAATTTACTTTTCTGAATCTATTTCATATATTTTCATAGATATCTGTAACATGTGAAATTACCCTATTCTAGATGTTTATTAAAATCAACAAGAACTAATTACACTTATCAACCAAAATGAATGTTTATTAAGTGTATTTCAAAATTAAATCAGCACTTTTCTTAATAACACTTATCGTGGAAGTACCTACACAATTTTTATTTTATCTTTAAACGATACCACCACTCTCTTACGTAATGAATATACCTAACTGTCAAAAACAATAACGAAACGCGTGGACAGTAGGGATGGGTCGTCGACGTATTTACCGTCGACGAAACGAGACCGTCCACGTCCATCCATCGACGAGACGATCAACTAGTTGAATTCGTCAACTAGTTGACGCGTCAACTTCGTTACGCGGACGTTCTATCTAAACATCGGGACGATGGTCAACTGTCTACGGTTCAACGCGACGCTTCTCGACGGCTCAACCGTTGGCTATTTTTATTACGTTAATTTTTAAATTTAAAGAAGCTCGAAGGAA